>CM076575.1:193314626-193532126 GCA_034641835.2 Pinus albicaulis | reverse complement strand
CACATCCAGGCATCAAACTGAAGTGCTTCAAGAGAATAAGATGATGTTTATAGTCCAAATATTATTAAGAGCTAATAATATTCGACTTCCCTATTTTTAGGATAGGCAGTCTAAAAATAGATTTCGACCTGTATGTCTAAAAATAGCTGTCCATCTATTTTTACCAACTTGAACAATCATCCAAGAATAGCATCCCGCAACTCCTAGACCATGCTCCATATGTCTAAAAATAGACATATTCTAAAAATAGACTTTTCGACAAAAATCACCTGTGTGGTCCCCCACCTAGTTTAGGTGATCACTTTCCAACTAGGATCAGGAAAGATGTTTCAGGATGCCTCCTTCACTATTTCTTGTTGCCATCTTCAACACTCCCTCTCAACAAGAAAGGACTGTCTTTGCATGCGACATGCAACTCCATGCATTCGCCCTGCAACCTTCACAAGCGCCATGCAACTCCATGCATGCGACATGCAACTCCATGCATTCACCATGCACCCTTTGCATGCGCCATGCAAACTCATGCATGCACCATGCAACTCCATGCATATGCCATGCACCCCTTTCATGCACCATGCAAACTCATGCATCTGCTCTGCAACTCCTCTGAAACTAAATAGGCTCCAAACAACTCAATCAATCTTGATGCATCTAGCATCTATCATCAAAGTCTTCGACTTCTGCTTGGCCAACTGCACATGTCATTAGGAACCACTGCGCTGTTGAACTCTTTGCACCCATGCACTCTTGCACTTGCTATCAACTCTGATCCGCGCTCCAGTATCCGGCATTGTCACTTTGATCTGCTTGCATCACTCCAACTGATTTTGCTACTGCTGCGCTGTGGGCACCTCGTAGCCAGGTTCAACTCATGAGATCCACACCATCTCATGAATCCTGCCCAGAAATCTCCCCTTGGGATTAATCATGCATGTCACCCCACCTCTCACCTGGTGGTATAGCTGCATGCACTCCCTCTGCCCAAATCAGCACGAGAATTCTGCACTTAGGTGATCTCTTCCTCCATGATCTATCATATTGTTTGCTCACATCCCGAGTTCACTATCACACACGTAAAACTTGCTCCCTCTCAAGCTTCAATTGCATGTCTTTCTCGCCTGCATGCAACACTTGCTCCCTCTCAAGCTTCAGTGGCATGTCTTCCTTCCGCTTCCCAACAGTAGGAAGCTCCGTAGAAATCCCATCTACTTCAAATCTATAAAGATTCTTCTGCATCTCCAGTTGTGGCTACTCCACAACCTTTTGAGACTGCTTCTCACGCTGCATGTTGAGAGGATCCCTCTCAACCACCAAGTCACTAACCTCTTCTTTGCACCTCAAAGCTTTGCATGCATCTTGTACCTTAGTGCATGTAGATTCTTGGCTCGCACACATTGCAATTGTCCCGCCGTCGCAAAATTTTCTAACAAAAGAGCTGATTTTAAATCGATGATATCTCCCTCATCCGAGCTCCGATTCGACCGATTTTTTTTTTCAATTTGGGTATTTTTTAGCAAGGAATCCAAATATGCTATTTGTTTCTGAAAATATTTCACCAAAAAGTTTCAGATATTCCCTACAAACTCGCGCACCCAAAAATTCTCGCTCTCATTCCATGTAGAAAATTATATACAATATGCATGTATATTTCCGGCTTTCTCCATCTTTATGTTTCTTGAGTTTATCCTAAAACTCAACCGCTTCAATGCTTTGCAATTGCTCCAATGATCAATATCGCTCCGATACCATGTAGAAATTTGAATAATTGATATGTTATCCACCGAGATTCTCCTGATCACACACTATTTTAGCTTCATGCATAATACAGAATCTCTTCTACCATTGATCATCACATGCGGAAATAAAATCAATTGCATACACACATTAAAGCCATAAAAATTCACACATATGAACACAGTATTTCATGGGAAAGCTTAAAGCTGAAAACCCCCAACTATCTGTATATTATACATGTCATGGAGATCATGTAACAATCATAGTACAAAGCTCTTTGCAAGCTCTCATGCACTACCTCCCTTGCTACACACTATCAAGATAGATCTAGCAAAACTCATGCTCCAACCTTTAGCCACTTGATAGCCAACCTGAATTGCGTGTTTCAATGCTATGGGATGGTCTCTTTATATAGATAAACCACCTGGATTGAACTGTGCAATCCTCATTGATTACTCCACCTATCTGTGTGTTGCAAATAGCAACAGTATAGTCACAACTGATAGTTAACCTGCTCTTTCACCTATTTATGCACTGGTCTCCACTGAAACTGTCCATGCACTGAAGTTAACCGATGTATTCTTTAGTTGATTTATGAGTTTATAATTAGTGAATTAATTAATAATTAATTCACACCACTCTCACTAGTGTATCAATCAGTTAGACTAGATACAACTAGCTCAACTATGTTTAACTGAGTTAAACTGAACACAACTCCACCAACTACCTCAATAACTCCACCAAACTATGTCACATGAGTTCTAACTGAAGTCTCCATGCAATAGCTCCACTTAACCCTCAAGAATAGCGTAATTTCTTCTGTCAGCTCCTGTGCCACATCTGTGCACTTAACTGAAGTGCTCCAAGAGAATAAGATAATGTTTATAGTCAAAATATTATTAAGAGCTAATAATATTCGACATATCTATTTTTAGACTGGCAATCTAAAAATAGATTCCGCCCAATATGTCTAAAAATAGAAATCCATCTATTTTTCCAACTTGACCAACCATCCACAAATAGCATCTTGCAACTTATAGAATATGCTCCATATGTCTAAAAATAGACATAGTCTAAAAATAGATTTTTTGACAAAAATCACATGTGTGGTCCCCACCTAGTTTAGGTGATCACTTTCCAACTAGGATCAGGAAAGATGTTAGGATGGGGAAAATGTTTGGGAGTGCCTCTTCACTATTTCTTGTTGCCATCTTCAACAATAAGTAAATATGTGGTGAATTATTGTTTTTTTATTCAGGTGCTCAAGCTTATGAGGCACTACTTTTATACATTTCAAACAATCTTGAGTGGATGAGTGAATGGATTGAAACATGTAAAGCACGTAACTACGGTAGGTTATCATGGAAACTACTGTCTGAATTGATTAGAGAAGTGTATCGTAGTGGAGATGGGAACGTTACAGACAGGGAAATCGATTTAGCATATGGTTTGAAAGATAGAAAGGTAAGAAATTAATTCAACTATTTTATTCATTACTTATTTTATACTATATTTATAATGTGACAAGAATTTTGATTTTTCACTTAATTTTCATGCTGTGTAAATTATATGTTTAATTATTAATTGAGAATGCATCTTTTTCATGTTTGGCATATTGCGGTTGAAACATACAAGGCTATGTGTGGTCATGGTATCAATTTATTAAAAAACAGTTGGATGATAACGGGAAAACTTCTTAGTGGAATCACTTCTTTGATATTCAGATCCACTAATGTTTCCTCTAGGAGTGACAGACATCCTTGAGAATCTGAAAATAGAAATTATGGGTTCTTAGATGATATAGTTGAGTGTGACTTTAATTCCTTCAAAATAGTTTTTTTTTACGTCAAATGGTATAGGCTGCGAATGAATGTACGTGATGGTGATAGAACACTTATTCAACATGAAAATGGATTTCCAATGGTTAAAACATCGCAGTTTGAAGTAGGAAAAGATCGCTATGTTTTTCCAAGACAATGCGAACAAGTCTTTTACTCAGAGGTTCTAGGTGAGAACGAATGGTCATTTGCTATTAGATATGATCTAAGAGGAAGGCCAGTAGAGTATATTATAGAGGAAGAAGATGATATTGATCAAGAAGAAGATGGTGTAGTGGTAGATGAGCAGGAAGATGCATTGACAGATGAAGAAGATAGCTTAGAAGATGAACCGGACATAGGAGATGAGGCAACAATTATTGATGATGATGTCGATGAGGATATTATTGAAAATGACATAATTGATGATGATGATGACATGGTCGATCATTTCAACACCGTTTCTGAATCAGATGTCGATATAGATGTCGATCAATTGGATGAAGATCAAGAAGATACTGAAGAAGAAGGAACATTAGTCTGAGATATGCCATGACATGTTTAAGGTATGAAATTTGGTATGTTGTAGTTATGTTTTAATATGTAGGAATTATTGTCTGTCAATTTACTAATTATGCGGGTTTGTTGCATGTTGTTTATTATTTCAAACCAATAAATATTGGCCTTACTATTGTTTATTATTTCGCAGGATTCATAGGATTCATTTGATTCTATGGTCAGGTCTCTGAAAAAACAAATTAAACACTTAAATAGTCAAGATCTGGAAGACATGCTTTATCCCCACCATAAATTGCTGAAAAAATGGCCTTCAGTTCACCTTGCTATGCTGAAGACAAGGGTGGATTTGCATGATCAGTTAAATGAAAATGAATCAGATATTCAGGATGCTTTTGAGGGCAGATCCATAAGCCCCATAGATGAAGATCCCATTGCTGCAGAATTTCTGTCTGCGTTGAAGCACAAGTATAGTGTTGTATCGGAATACAAATTAGAGACATATGCAAGTTTAAATCATGAATCCAGTTCTAGTGCTCTTGAACTTACCGAATTAAAGCCAGAAGTAGGATTTACAATCTCTAATGGGAACGGGTATGGCAGTTCCAATATTAGATTGGATGTCTGGAGCTCTGCAATAGTCACTGGACCTGATCGTAATGAACCCCAACTAATTCAATGTGATGAAAATATGGACTTTGATGATGATCAGGAAAACAAGCCAGAGCATTTTGGCAATATTGAAGAAACTGAAGAGGTTTCATGTGATCGATTGAATCAACTCAGCCATAAGACATCTACTGCAGGATGGTTTGTATCAGATGGAGAATCGGTTTTTCTTTCCCATGATGATGGATGCTACTCTTTTCACGATATAGCAAATTCAGAGGTGTGGAGGTTTTAATTATTGTACTTAATTTTGAGGTTTATGGGTGTTATAATTTATACATTTTGGGATTTTCTATTAGAAATAGGGAAAATCCTAGGGGTTAGATTATTCTCATGGTTTAAATTTCTATATTTGAAATAAAATTCACCAATTTCTATTTAAAAAAATGATTTGCCTAAATATTTTGATGCCAATTTAAATAGGATGTAGTTCATTCAAAAGGCTAATTGAAATTTCTGAAATATGATTGGGTTAAAGAATGTTGTATCTTTAAAATTTTCCTTAACATAAAGACGTTCGATGCTGTAGTGTCACTCGGTATTTTCCAATCTCCAGGAGAAGGCTGAATATAAAGATCCATATGGGCTTACCCAAACGGGTGATTGCTGGTTGATCAGAGTAGCTGGTTTAGATGGTCGCTCTGGTAAATATGTTGTGGCAGCATCTGCAGGTTGTACATTGGACTCAGGTTTCTGTTCATGGGACTTTTATAATAAATAAATTATGGCATTCCATACTGAATCAGAGGCCTTCACTTCAACATCCAGTACCATCTCTCCAGTTTTGGCAGAGAGGGATGTCTCGGGGAGAAATTTTGGCTTTGCAAATGTTGTGCCGGAGAATCAACATTGGTGGTATAGGCCATGTGGGCCTCTTATGGTATCTACTGCCAGTGCCCAAAAGACAGTTAATATTTATGATATTCGTGATGGAGATCCTGTGATTTCAATGTGTTTTTTTTGAAAGTTTAGGTTTCATAGTAAATCATCAATGGGCTCTGAAATAAGGCCACACATTGAAATCTTGGATACATGTTTCATGCCAAAATTAGTTGTATCTTCCATAGATACACAATATTGGACCACTCTGTATAAATCTGCTTCTCAGACAATATTACATCTCCCTCATTATACAGGTGGTGTTCTTACATGCATAGCAAAGGCATTGTTTTGGCAATCATTTTATAAGTCACTAGATATTGTGGGTACAAGGATCTAGGGTCTCCACATGAAACTGTGTTGCCCGGAGACTCACTCTGCCTATCCTTAAATTTGTAAACATAGTAGTATGCCAATGCTTCTTTCATTTTGTATGCATAAGACGATTTTTTGTCAAATTCCATAATTGTTTTTAAGTTTTATCCATCCCATTTTTGTTGTGAATGCACAGGTTTTTGGCTCAACACATATCTGTTATATCTTTGTACTTTTCCTTTACTAACTATTTGAAATTTCTAGTTATATTTAGAGGTGTCTTTTAAGGGATGAGGGGAATTACTTGGATTTAGTGCTCCCAAGCTTATCATTTATTCTCCAAATGAAGCCATGTAATCTGTAACACTATATGGGCATGCGGCTCACTTGTTAAAATATAGTTGATACAATATGTTGTACATGAAGCCTGGAATTGTGTACATTCCTGGAATATATTAATTTGCAGGCATGCTTAAAAGAGAGATAGGGTTTGATAAAATCAAAAACCCTAAACATGAAGAAAAAAAAGAGGCAATTATTTTATAGAGATAGAACCAAGACACTATCTCCTCATTAATAACAAAACCTCAGTCCAAAAATCATATGTACAAATTCTAGAAGTCGAAAGTTGAAAATTTCTGAAATGGAACCAGGCCCTTTTCAAAAGAATAAATTTAGTAAAAACGAGGGTGAAGAAAGTTATCTTATCAAAATTTCCACATACCGTGTTAGCAAGGAATGACTACGAGTCCTGAGCAGTGAGACTGAGGAATTGCTCTTTTGCTGCAGGTTGCGGTTCTCTTCTCCAACACGATGAAAAGAAAATTCTTAGCTTTGGAGTCTGAAGCCCGAGTCACAACTTGGAAGTTGGTAAGGAAAATTATCAGGGTTGTTGCCAGTTGGCTTGGAGTTCGCAGCCTCATTAATTTTCTTTAATGCATTTCCTTCAATGCTGCAGTTGTCACTGGCCAACAACCTTTACAATAAAATTTATTAGACCTGTCACGCTACGAGGAAAATTTGACGTGATCACTGATCATTGATTTCTTATTGTGATAACAAATATATTGTCCTGTTTTAAAGTTTCATTTTTTTTTTTTAAATTGAAACCGCCGTCAGTATACCGACGTCTTGTAAGCATCGCTCTTCTGACATTTTGAACGATTTCCATTTTCGTCGGTCTTGTGACGTCTATCGATATTGCGACAGTTCTTCCTGGCGTCAGTATTGCGACGCATTTGGAAATCGTCGGTATTATGACGCTTTTGCAATGCGTTGGTCTTGTGACAGTTCTTCCTGGCGTCGGTATTGCGACACTTGTGGAAAGCGTCGGTCTTGTGACACTTTTGCAATACGTCGGTCTTGTGACACTTTTGTACGGCGTCAAAATTGTGACAATTTAGACACGTCGCAAGAGCGACAGTATAAAGACATCGAAAGAGCGATGTTCAAAACGTCGGATGACATTTCGTCGGAATGGCGACACTTTACAAATGTCGGAAGAGCGACGTTCAAAACGTCGGACCACATTTCGTTGGAATGGCGACACTTTACAAATGTCGATTTGGGAAACGTCGGAAGAGCGACGCCTGTTTGGAAGCAACGGAAAAGGTGTCAGTAATGCGACACATTTTAAGTGCGTTGAAATTGCGACGGCACGGAAAACCACGGTTTGCCCGTCCTCGAATTGTCGCTCTTGCGACGACTATGTGTCGGAATAGCGACGAATTGGCCGTCAGAAATTCCGCCAAATTTTCTAGTGGAAACTATAGCTGAGTAATCGCTATTGAGAAGGTAGAACCAAGGAGAATTCCGTAGAGAGAGCCCCATCCAAATTCCTAACGAGCTTTTTTGGGACGTGCTCCGCTGGAACCCTATTGGAGGAGACTGCAACGTCGAAGCTTGGTTGTACTCTTCCTTCCTTTCATTAATATACTCGACTATGGTATTGGCTCCATCGTTGCGTTGTGTTTATTGATGCAATTGATTTAGTCTTCTTCGACTAACTGATAGTTACAGATGTGAAATAGTATGTTGTATATCATCTTTGTTTCTTGTGTATGTGCAGGTATCCGAGCGTGAGAACGAGCAGATCATGATCTGTCAAACCAGGAGCGAGAGGAAGCCACTCTTTCGAAGACAACAACAGTGCAAGATATACGGTAAGTTATCTATCGAGTCTCCATCCATTCATTAACTAGGAGTTGATATCATAGCGTGTCTTGTTTATCGTTAGACCCACTCTAGGGCTAGTGGGATCGCCTTTATCCGCAAAGGGGATTTACCTCACCGAAAAATTGGCGACTCCGCTAGGGATCAGTGCAATTTTTTCTTTCATCCATTAAGTCTTCTTCTTGGTCTTTGCTTGCTTAGCTTGCCTTTTTTGGTTGTTTTGCTAAGTCTTAGACCCTTGTTCAGCCCCAGAGGATCAGATCTGATCTCTGCTTTTCCAAAATTTGCATTTTTCTAGGGTTGGCTTGATTGGTGCAGTTTCCAGTCTAATAGTTGCACCCACTGGTGCTTGTTGCCAGTTTAGCACCTGCACCATCCCTTGTCTGGCACTGATTATAGCCAAACAGTCGCGCCATTTCCTGTAGGTGCTAGGGTTTTCCCTGTTTTGGAGTTTTTGGTTAGCACTTGTGTCTCTGGGTGTTTTCTTGACTTGATTTGAGCACTTTGGGATTGTTTGTGACTTTGAACATCCTCCTTCCTTCTTTTGTTTGTCCATTTATTTCAGCATTATAGCCTTAGTGTTTTCTAGTGCTTTGGTATGCTGAGCCTCCTATAGGAGTTTGGTTCTTTTGTTTTGTCGTCACCTTCGTTATTTTCTTGATTGCATTTAGCTCCCTGGATCCATTTTGAGTGATTGTATTTTGTGGAATGAGTCTTGAGTGAATCTTGCCTCTTTCATTCAGTTTTTCTTCTTGTCACTCCAAGCATAGCTCGCATTGCTTGTATGGATCTGTTTCGACATCTTTCTTTGATTTGAGAGATTGTGACATTGGTTTGAGTTTTTGTTTTGTTTGCTTGTGAGTTGATTGAATTGTTTCACTTTGACTCTTGCATTGGCATTCTCGGACTAGTGTGAAGGTTTTTTTTTCATGTCGTTTAGTGCACTATTTGCTCTATTACATTGAAAAATTAAAAAAAAAAAATCTGCTTGCATTCTAGGAAAGATTTCTCATTTTCATTAGCTTGCATCAAATTCTATAGTGGATGCTTCTGTGTGTTCTCATTATTCGCTATCACTTGAAACTCCTAAATTTCTCGGAGCTAGTTTTTCATCGAATGAAATGGTATTTTATGGCATGTAGCTTGCATTCGGGGATTTGTGAGATCCAACACTCAGTAGGACCTTGGAATTGAAACATAAATACAAGATCAACTTAAAATTTATTCAATTAACCTAAGGCAACATTGAAACTTAACAAAAAATTTAGTGGTCTAAGTTAGAGACGTGTTCCGGCGTCTTTAAACCTAGCAACTTTCGCTCGCCATCTGGCTTCAGACAGCGCTAGTACGGACTTGTGCTCCCCATACTGTCGAGTATATAAAGGGAGACCCCTCTAGGTTGCAATCCTTTTATCCGTAGGAAGTCGAGTCTGCCACCTTGTAACCATGATACACTGAACACATCATTCGGGGAGACTACTTGCATGTACGTCAAGTCCTTGGTTAATTCTTCTTTCATTTTATAACCAAGGTGTATATGGAAGTTCATAGGAACCCGGTACACCCTTTTACCTAGACTACCTGAGCAGTCATTTTTTATCTTTACTGACTCCATAAATTTGAAAATATCATCGAGCACTTGTCCTTTCATGCTCGTTTCAACCTGAAAGTGATAGAGTCACCTTTTTCCTATTTCTCGACTCTTAAAATATGAAACGATAGAGTTTTGTTTCAATGTCTTAAAAATTAACTACCCACGAAATATTCTGGTTAAAGTTAGTTTCCTTAGGGTGTTGTTTTAAATTATTTCTGATGGCAACGATTCCGGAGTTCACTAACCCAGGAATCCCTTCTGACGGGAATCCTGGTCCTTTTCCTAATTTTGGGAAAGTTGGTGCTCCTTATATGGAAACATTGTCCTTGCCTAGGTTAACTGTTGGTTTACCTATATGGTTATTTTCAACCTCAGTGGTCCCGAGTGTTTCGTCTTCCGTACAACCATCTCCTCCACCAGAACAACATCATTTTTCTTCTAAAGTGGACCTCTCCCCTTCTTCGCCTATTTCTTCGTCCTCCTCTTCTACTTCGCTTGGTGAAATTTTGGATTCCAGTAACCAGGTGGCTAAGAAGAAGAAGAAGAAGACAAAGAAGAATAATTTAAATAAGTGAGAGGCTAATACTAGAGCTACTACACTTAAGAAACCCCTTACCGAATCATCCAATCCTCCATGGAAATTAAAATTCCCTTGCATGCTCTGCAAAGGTAACCATCTGCTTCGAAACTGCCCTTGCATTCCCAAGGTACTTGATGCATGGTCTGACGGTTGTCCGTCATTTCTTTTGGCATCTGGAAGTCATATTAATAACACATCTTCGACTAGCCTTGATAGGATGGATAAGAAACAGGGTAAGATCACGAATCCCTGTAAGTTGTGTGAAGGGCATCACCGCATTCACCTTTTTCCATAGATGGATGAAGCCAAGAGAGTGTTGGACAACTCTACTGTTTCTACACCCTGTCTCCCAACTGGTTACCAGAAGCTTTCTCCGAGTACTCCACTACTTGATTCCACGATCGGTCAAGCGTCATCCTTGCTCGATCTCGCTCCCGTGAAAATTCAAATTCATGAATCCATTCCTGACCAACCATTGGTCAAGGAATCGGTTGATCTGACCCCATATGTGGTTCATCAGGTCTTTTCTGTTGAGAGTGGATCTAATCCCCCCTATGTTCTTCTTGTTTCATCAAATTCTTTGGACTTGGAGAAAGACTCGTCCATCCCTGTAGTTAAAGAAGTTGCTCCTCCTACTCCCGTGACGGAATTCTAGGAGAGTGCTCCTCTTTCTCTGGTAACAGTAGGGGAAAACCATCTCAGTTCGATGGCATCCCCTCCAAGTATTTTGGTCGCTTCCTTTAATTGGAGTTGATTCGCAGGATACTGCCTTTCATCTTATGTGCCTTTCGAGATAACAGTACAAACCTTTGATCTGGTCATACCCATCACTATTATAGATGAAGGTGCATCTGTTAGTATTCTGTCTTCAACTACATGGCAAGATTTTGTTTCTCCACCACTTATGCCTGCTACCCAGAATCTATTGGCTTTTAACAGAGGAACTATTCAACCGTTAGGGATCCTTCTAAAGTTTCCCATTACTTTGGGAAGGAAAATCATCCATATAGACGTTATGGTTGTTCCAGACCCCTTGAATTTTAATTTACTCCTGGGGCATGACTATACTTATGTCATGGGGGCAGTTGTCTCTTCCCTCTTTCGTGTGATTTATTTTCCACACAAAGTTCGGATCGTGACCATTGATCAGCTTTCATTCTTTGGTCCTAACATGACATTTGGTCCACCATCATCCCTTCCGGGTTTTTATCCATCGATTGTATCTTCCTCGCCGTAGGTTAATTATGTGGCTACCTATCCCATGCCCGCATTCAGTGATAGTGTTGTTGTGCATTGTGTGCTGGGGGCATTGGGTCCTGATTTCCAAGATGTTATTCTCCCATCCGGTGCAAAACCCTTGGAAGCCATGACTTCTTATTCATCATGATGAGTTGTCTTCGGAGCACGGTTCGTTTTCTTGTGTCAAGCTCCTTAAAAAATGAAACAAACTCTTCGGAGCAAATTTCGTTTCCTTGTGTCAAGCTCCCTAAAAATGAAACAAGATGTCATGAGGATAGTTATTTTAATGTATCAACCTCGTTAAAACAATGAAACACGTTCCCATTCAATTCCAGTCTTTTCCAAATCTCATAAAATCCCAGTCGAGTCTTTCTATTGATCTCGTAATTTGAACCTTCACTCCATATGCCGTTCATATGGACTGAAGCTTGGGGGCATGTACCTCGAATTGAGTCACCATGCTGGGGGCATGCTTACTTTTTCAAGCATAGTTTGTTTCCATTTCAAGCTTGTGTAAAAATGAAACCGATTTCAAGCATAGTTTATCTTTATTTAAAGCTTGTGTAAAAATGAAACCAACTTCAAGCAGAGTTTCCTGATTTCAAGCTTGTGTAAAAATTAAACCATTCCCATTTTACCTCTTGTGATTGCCATTTTATCAGCTTGTTTTTGCCAGATGAGCCTTGGTTTTCTCACTCCATCATCACTATCTACTTGGTCGATCATATCCATTCACTTGGTTGTTTCACCCATTCCTGAGGAACCGCTACAATGAGTGGTCTTGTTAGCCAGCCTCTTGACCTTTATTTGTTCTGAGCAGTTCCACCATTACGGGAACTAGTAGCTACCCTTAATACCACTTGTTCCTCCAGGAGGAGAAATCTTTCAGCTCTTTTCTGACTCTCTAAAACTGAAAATATTGCCGAGTTGCTTGTCGTTTTGAACTCGTTAAATTGACTGCGAAATGAGATCTACCCAGTATACGTTTACTCCTTTTCGGGCAGGGACAGATTATTTATGAAAAAGGAATACCTTAGCCTATTGCGACTAATAGGTTTTCTCAGACATAGTTTTCTACCTTTTCAAATCTGTGAGACTACCTACGAAAAGGGACTGCTGGAGTTTTCTTTTCTGCCTTCTTTTCAAACTCTCTAAATATGAAAATATGTCGAGTTCTCCCTTTGTCAGACTCATTAAAACTGATTACATTGGACTCCGTCGTCATGACGTTACTCGAGTTCCTCCTTCCTAGGGCTCTTAAAATGTACAAGGTTGGATTTGTTTGAAGGACAAACTTACATGACAAGCATATGGTATCATCTTCAAGCTTGTGTAAAAATAAAGAGGTACTCTCCAGAAATGGTGGGGGGAAATGGAACCAGATCATAGTCGTGTTGGCAGTATGTCGCTCTTGAACATGGCACTTGTCTACATTCGTATTGGGTTGGGGACATCTCATCTTGTTATTTGTTTGCCTCCATGGGTTTGGGTAATCTCTTTTAACCGCTCATCTACTCTTTGCCACATCACCATGACCTCAAATCCCTTGATGTCAAATACTGCCAAATCCAGTGTCGTGTCGACGATATGTTCAAGAGAATTTTTCCTCTAAAGTTTTCAACCTCCCTCTAATTCTCTGTTGGTCTTGATTCACAAACATCATGTTCCTCTATCTCGTGTTGATGATGTGGGAAACATTATGGCCCACCTTCGATCAAGATCATTTCCTGTCGACTCCAGCTCATTATCCAGGAAGTTGATCTAGAGAATCCCTTCAGGTACCTTGGAGCCTGCATGCCTCAATGGTAGGTTCTTCACATTCGATGCAAGGTCCACATCATTGGCCTTCGATCGACGGACTCTGCGAGTGTTCGACTTCAGATCACTGTTCACATTTTGTGGATTGTACCTTTTGTACCTTGAGAGCCATTGTCATTATTGGTGGTTTCTCTCGTGTTTGTTAACAACTTTCATCATTGGCTGGTAATCAGTCGATTTTCTTGCATGTTCGACTTCAGCTCACATATTCGCATGCTCGAATTTGTACTTTGTTCGGGTCGAGATGGAGCGCAAGAGCTTGGGTTTTGTCTGATGAAATCAAGGCTGCGAGTTCTTTGCGGATTACTATGACTTATTATATGACTCTTCTGATTGGATGGCTGCGACCATACCTTAGTCTATTTTTTTATCCCTATTGCTAAATGGCTGTGTCCATACCTCATATCTCATTGTTTATGTACTCTATTATGGATCGTTGTGCCCATGCCACATGTCATGTATCAGATGTATCAGTTATATTCAAACTTGTGGGTTTTCTGATAGCATTGTCTGGGTCAAACGTGTTCTCATAAAGCATTTCACCCCTCCCTCTCTCTCGGACCTCATTCTTTAGGGGGCATCTGTTACACAGCATTTTGTCACCATCCCTGCAATCCCTCGCCCCGCATATTGGAGGGTCTTTCCCGTGACCTGTGAGCAATTTCATACTCTGCAAACACCTTCTTTGCATCCTTCTACATAAGGACATTATTTCTCCTGTTGAACATTTCCTCAGAAAGCCCATAAAAACCTATGTTTTGGCCTTGGCGCAGGTAGCCAGTTCACCCCTCGCATCAGTATGGAGGATTTACATTAGAGCCCGCGCCAGATGGTGCTCTATCTCTTTGTTGTGCCCACACTAGCCTTTTTGGGAATGTTTTTTAACAAATTAGAGGCAGAAGTTTCCTTTAACCACCTCAGGGATGAGTCACAGGAAGTGGTTAATCTGATGAGCCACGTATCTCCCTCTTTAGGTAGTGGTTTCCTCCTCCCATGGAACACTCCTTGAAGATAGGTCGGCCTTCCATCATTATAGGGATCCTAACCTATCCCTCTCCCTCTATATAAACAGGTCTTCTCCCTTTATGAAAGCTACTTGAACATATAGCCAAGAATCTAAACTTGGAGAAGAGATACTATACTTAAGTAATCGCTATTGAGAAGGTAGAACCAAGAAGAATTCCGTAGAGAGAGCCCCGTCTGAATTCTTAATGAGCTTTTGTGAGATGTGCTCCGCTGGAACCCTATTGGAGGAGACCGCAACATCAAAGCTTGGTTTTACTCTTCCTTCCTTTCATTAATATACTTGACTATGGTATTGGTTCAATCGTTGTGTTGTGTTTATTGATGCAATTGATTTAGTCTTCTTCGACTAACTGATAGTTACGGATGCGAAATAGTATGTTGTATATCATCTTTGTTTCTTATGTATGTGCAGGTATCCAAGCGTGAGAATGAGCGGATCGTGATCTGTCAAACCGAGAGCGAGAGGTAGCCACTCTTTTGACGACAACAACAGCGCAAGATATACGGTAAGTTATATATCGAGTCTTCGTCCATTCGTTAACAAGGAATTGATGTCATAGCGTGTCTTGTTTGTGGCTAGACCCAATCTAGGGCTAGTGGGATCGCCTCTATCCGCAGAGGGGATTTACCTCACCAACACTCACGCCATCACTTAAGCTTTCCCATTCTTCACACTTCCATTGGGAAGATCTGCCCTTTCCTTGGTTAGTTTTCACTTTGCCTAGCTAGGCACTACGAAATCCTAAGGCTCAAGACGAGAGCTTGGCCTCTGGAAATGTGCAATACAGGCTGGCCAAACTGTGCACTGCATAATTCTAGGGCTCATCTTGTGATGCAGCCAAAAGGCCACTTTTACTCACAATATGCAGAAAACTTTATATGTTCTACCTTTCCCAAATAAATACTCGTTAACAGGGTATTCGTGAGCATAACTTGTACTTTTATGGCCCACACAAAATAGACCAATCAGCACCAAGTGCAACTTTGCAACCTTTATGACTTAACTCCCCGCAGACTTCAAGACTTAACACTTTTGTAAATCTGCAATTTTGCAATATCGTAGTTCACAGCGAAATTCAAATCGCACTTCACAACTTTTTGATTTTAGCGATTGTCTTATTCCTTATTCCATGTGATATGCGATATGCGACGCATCGCATCGCACCAAAATTAACTTGCCGTGTGAACTCTTGACATTAACCACATAAATTTGTGATGTGCGATATGCGCTTTATCGCTATGCCGACATGTCGCTTCCCTTCACCACATCACAGATTTATTAACTTATCGCACTTCGAACTTTTATCGCATCGCAAGGAATATAACTTAACTTGCGAAGTCTTAACGATATCCACTAAAATTTGTGATTTTCCATCCACCATTGATCTATGCCCAATCAAATGGTCCTCGCTCTCCTTTACTCCTTCACTTCGCAACACACTTCAAAGAACTTATGGGTTAAGGTATTAGTGCAAAACTCTAAATTTTGCAACTTGCAAAATCACTTTCGAAGAGATTTAATCTCCACTATTGGTCTTTTTTCATATCTAACGGTCTCTACTGCGCATTCACTGGCTCACTTTGCATAAGTCCTTTCACACAGAACTCCATAGAGTCTTTGTTTGTTCACCTTGCAAATTGACTTCTTTGCATACACTGTGCGATAACACGATATTCAATTCGATAGTGAATTAAAGAGTGAAACTTAACATAGACAGTAGAATTTCAACACACAACACTTTGGAATTATCATAAAGGTAATTACATATAGATGAGCCCTTCAATGGTTGGATTTTACATTCAAATGAACTCTCCTCTCTATCTCTCCTCTATCACACAGCACGCACACTTCTCACACTTCACTCTCTGTCTACTTATCCTATCGCACTTCACACACTTATCTATGCTTCCACCTAATTGAAATCATTTTATAATTTATTAGCTTTTAAACCGACTCTGTCTTATCCTCTCAATCCTAATATATTTGCTAAATCTCCTCGCAGGGAGATCCAAATGCTACTTGTATTCCTATTTAATCTAGGACATTAAAACTAACTAAATTCACACATTTAAATCTAACTAAACTATTAATTATCAAATTTTCCCACTTCTTGTTTGGCCACAACATGTGAACACATAATCACATTGTTGAAAATTGTCCAGAAGCTCCTGCATCAGACTCCCGGAGAAGAAAATATTGATCCATTAATGTTTCAAGATCTGCATTAAACTTCTGTAACTCTGCTGATGTCATCCAACTGGCATCTTCCACTAGTTGTCCTTTCCATTTGACTAGATACTGATAATAGGTCTTTCCACTAGTCTTCTTTGCTGCTCTTTTCTCCAGAATGGCTTCCACTTCTTTCTTTGTTGTTTTTGGCATCTATTCCTTCCCATTCAAAGTCTGATCCTCCTCTTTTGTAGATTATTCTTGTAGTTATTCCTATGTTCCTTTGTATAGGTATAAATATGCAACATTAAAGATGGGTGATATCCAAATTCCCTCTGGTAATTCAATCTCATATTCATTTGAGGAGAAATTCCTCAAAATTCTACATGGCCCCATCTTTTTCATTTTCAGCTTGTTATAGGTCCCTACTAGAAACCTTTCCTTCCTTAGATCAACCATGACTAAATCATCTTCTTGAAATTATCTTTCATTCCTCTTCATATCAGCTCTTTGTTTATACTTTTGAGTTTTTTTCTGTAAGCTCTACTTGACATCTTCCTGTAACTTCTGCATCTATTCGGAAAATTCTTTAGCTTTTGCACTCCTTGTCTCTTGTTTACTCAAATCTCTAAGTTCATACACACCTCTTTGATGCATTCCAAAACAATATGAAATGAACTCATCCCAGTACTCCAATTAGGAGTATCATTATATGCAAATTCAACTTGAGAAATTGCTAAATCCCATTGCTTTGGATTTTTGTAAGCCAAACTTCTTAATATGTTTCCCAAGCTCCTATTCACCGCTTCAATTTGTCCATTCGTCTGAGGATGATAGGCTGAACTGAAACTGAGATTTGTACCTATCTTCTTCCATAGAGGCCTCCAGAGATTTCCTACAAACTTTGTAGCTCTATCTGAAATAATACTCACAGGCAATCCATGCAATCTTATAACTTCAGAGAAAAACAAATTAGCAATGTGAGTTGCGTCACTAGTTTTCTTACAAGCAATGAAATGTGTCATTTTATAAAATCTATCTACAACAACATAGATAGAATCATGTCCTCTTTGAGTTTTCGGAAATCCTAAAACAAAATCCATGCTAACAACATCCCAAGGTCTATTGGGTATTGGCAATGGCTGATATAACCCAGTGTTTTGGCTTCTTCCTTTGGCATGTTGACAAATTCTACACTTCTCAACAAAATTCTTGATATCACTTTGCATTTTTGGCCAATAATAAAAATAACTTGCTTGAGAAAATGTTTTATCCTGTCCAAAGTGTGCAGACAACCCTCCACTGTGTTTCTCCTTAATCAGATTTCCCTCAATATGGAACAATCATCCTCCTTGAATCGAGTAGTCCATCCACTAGCTTCTGTTATGAATCATAGGATTTTTAATAGTTGCATATATTTCTTTGAAATCTATGTCTTCCACATACATATCAATCATTTCTTCAAACCCCAAAATGCCAATCTTCAATTACTGCATAATCAAATTTACTCTACTCAAAGCATCATCAACTTTGTTTGACTTACCACTTGTGTGTTTGATTACAAAGGTAAAACTCTACAAAAACTCCACCCACTTAGCATGATTTTGGTTCAACTTCAACTGATTATTCATGAACTACATTGCATGTTAATATGAATATAACACAAATTATTTGGGCAACAAGTAATGCCTCTATTTCCTAAAATCTTTCACAATAGCATAGAACTCCTTATAATAGGATGAATACTTCTTCTTGGCCTCATTTAAATTTTCACTGAAATAATCTATCGGTCTCTTCTCTTGACTCAAGACAACTCCAATTTCTATCCCACTAGCATCAGTCTCAACTTGGAATATTTTATCAAAATTTTGCAAGGCCAAAATAGGTCTTTCAATGATCTTCTTTTTCAGCAACTTGAAATTTTGATCTGTTGCTTCTGTCCAGTTAAATGGTTGGTTGCTCTCCGTTATTATTTCAATTATTGGTGCACAAATCTGACTAAAACCTCTTATAAAATTTCTGTAAAAAATTGCATGACCATGAAAACTCCTTACCTCAAATACACTTGTCGAAGTTGGCCAATCGAGTATTACCTCGATCTTTTCTGGGTCCACCTTCAAGCCTTCTTCTGAGACTATAAATCCCAAATAAATGAGCTCTTTCTTCATGAAACTACACTTCTTAAAATTTATAAGAAAGAAGTTTCTCCTTTTGCAAAGTACTTAACACCAGCTTGACATGCTCCAAATTCTCTTCCTTACTCTGACTAAAAATCAGAATATCATCAAGATAGATTGTCACAAATTTTCCTGCATACTCTTTCAAGACCTTGTAAATGTGCTTGGTGTATTAGTGAGCCCAAAAGGAATCACTAACCACTCATACAACCCAATGTCTGTCTTAAATGCAGTCTTCCATTCATCCCCTTCTCTAATCCTTATTTGATGGTATCCACTCTTCAAATATATCCTAGTGAAATACTTTGATCCACTTAAACAATCCATTAAATCATCTATGCATGGTAATGGAAATCTATACCTGATAGTGATCTTTTTTGTTGCTCTAGAATCAGTACACATGCGCCACTCTCCTCCTTTCTTTTGACTAAGTACGGCTGGTAATACACATGAACTAAGGCTTTCTTTGATTAGTCCTTTATCTAACAGCTCATGCACCTGTCTTCCAACTTCTTCATTCTCCCGAAGTGTCATTCTATATGTTGCTTTGTTTGGTAAACTTGCACCAGGTATTAAATCTATGTGATGACTTACAATTCTGACTGGTGTCAATTTACTTGGTAATTCATCAACAACTATATCAGCATAATCCTCTAACAGATTTTTAATGTCCACAGGTAGATTGTCAAAATTTGTATAAGTCAGAATTACCTTGGTTTTACCCACAATAGAAAAATGTATTTTTTCTCCTTCTTGACTTCTTGCAACAATTCTTTTCCACTAATCAGCATAACACTATTCCCAGTTGCTCCTTTGTCTACCTCATCTTTGAAAGGTAAAAATGTGTGCTTCTTTCCATCCTTCCCTATGGTATAAGTATTCATTTTTCCATCATGAATGGTGTTTTTGTCAAATTTCCAAGGTCTTCCCAGCAATACATGGCAGACGTCCATTGGCATCATATCACACAATAAAACATCTTTATATGTACCGATCTGTATCTCTACTTTGCACTATTCTGTCACCAAATTTTGATGTCCCTTTTGTAGCCACGACACTCTATAAGGAGTATGGTATACCAGCTTAATCAACCCCAATTTTTCAACCATCTCTATGGAAACAATATTATCAGTGCTTCCACTATCAATCATAACTTTTCAGCACTTATCTTTAGACTTACATACAGTCCTGAACAATCTCTTCCTTTAAGCAGGTTCATTTTCTTCCTTCTCTGCTTTAAGAAATATTATTTTGAGAAATAAAGACTCTCCTGCCTCAAATGGTTCTTCTTTTTCAGTGACCTAAGGATTTTCTTCCTTTGCCTCAGCTACATACACATTTCGTTGATTCATTGGTTTTTTATGAGGACAGTCCCATGACCCATGTCCCCATTCTCCACATGTGTAACACCGAATTTCTCTTCCTCGTCCCCTACCTTTGGGTAAAAATATTCGTATACCAAAGTCCCCTCTTTGTGGTGGTCTGCTACTCGAACCTCTTGCTTCATTCTGAGAGTGCTGAAATCTTGGTATGAAAGTTCCCTTTCCTCTTACTAGAATTTTACCTCTATTATTTTGACTTTGTTTTCTCAACATCTTCTCCTCTGCCTTCAAAGCTACTTGATGGGCATCCTCAATTGTCTTCGGACTCAACAAATTGATTTCATCTTGTATATCATACCTTAAATCATTGATGTATCTGGCTACTTTCTCCATATCATCTTCAACATGTCCTACTCTAATGCACAACTTGTAAAACTCCTCTTTATACTCCTTGACAGTCATTCCTTTCTGTCTCAAATTCTACAACAGTTTAAAAATATTTAATTGATAATATTTGGCATAAACTTATTCTTCAATTTACTTACCATTTTATCCCATTGTTTGATCTTAGGCTTTCCCTTTCTAATCCTGGATGTTTGTAGTTCATCCCACCAAATAGATGCATGGCCCTTCAACTTGGTAGCTACAAACATTACTTTCTTCTTATCTTCGACCTCTTCTAAGTCAAAATATTTATCCACTGAACTGATCCAATCTATCAGCTCATCCACATTAAGGTTTCCTTCATATAAAGGAATATCCATTCTTGTTTTTCCACTAACCTTTGCCAATATCTTGAAAACTTTAGCTTTCTCACTTTCATAGTCTTCTTCTTTTTCATCAGAATATTCTTCTGTTGCGCTGACATCTTCTTCTTCAGGTGCTCTCTTCTGAGAAGTCTCCATTGTCGCTATATTTGTACGAAGGTGTCGAATCTCTTCGAGCAAAGCTGCATTTGCTGTAAGTCTCCCTCGACCTCTCTCATCTCCTCTCCTGGGCGACATATTTGTTACGCTCCTTGAGAACAGAACTCAACCTTCTGCTCTGATACCAAAATGATGCAACCAAAAGGCCGCTTTTATTCACAATAAACAGAAAACTTTATATGGTTTGCCTTTCCCAAATAAATACTCGTTAAGAGAGTATTCACGTGTGGAACTTGTACTTTTATGGCCAACACAGAATGGACCAATCATCGCCAAGTGCAAGTTCACAAACTTTATGACTTACCTCCCCAGAGATTTCAAAACTTAACACTATTGTAAATCTGTGATTTTGTGATATCGCAGTTCATAACAAAATTCAGATCGCACTTCGCAACTTTTTGAGTTTTGGCGATAAAATTATTCCTTATTCCGTGCAATATGTGATATGTGACGTATCACTTCGCACCAAAATTAACTTATCGTGTGAACTCTTAACATTAACCACAGAAAACTACGATGTACGATATGTGCTTTATTGCTATGCTGACATGTGGCTTCCCTTCACTGCATCACAGATTTATTAACTTATCGCACTTCGACCTTTGATTGCATCACAAGGATTATAATTTAACTTATGAAGTATTAACGATATCGACTAAAATTTTCAATGTGTGAATTTTCAATTTTCCATCCATCGTTGATCTATGCCCAATCTAACGGTCCTCGCTCTCCTTTACTCCTCCGCTTCACATCACACTTCAAATAACTTATGGGTTAAGGTCTTAGTGCAAAACTCTAAATTTTGCAACTTGTGAAATCGCTTTCAAAGAAATTTAATCTCCACTGTTGGTCTTCTATCAGATATAACAGTCTCTACTGCACATTCACTAGCTCACTTTGCATAAGTCCTTTCACACAGAACTTTGCAGATTCTTTGTTTGTTTGCCTCGTAGATTGACTTCTTTGCATGCGTTGTGCGATAACATGATATTCAACATGACAGTGAATTAAAGAGTGAAACTTAACACAGATAGGAGAATTTCAACACATAATACTTTGGAATTATCATAAAGGTAATTACATAGCGTCGAGCCCTTCAATGGCTTGATTTTACATTCAAATGACTTCTCCTCTCTGTCTCTCCTCTATCACACAGCACACACACGTCACTCTCTGTCTAATTATCCTATCACACTTCACACACTTACTACACTTCCACCTAACTGAAAATGGTTTATCATTTATTAGTTTTTAAACTGTCTCTATCTTATCCTCTCAATCCTAATCTATTTGCTAAATCTGCTCGCAGGAAGAACCAAATACTACTTTTATTCCTATCTAATCTGGGACATTAAAACCAACTAACTTCACACATTTAAATCTAACTAAAATATTAATGATCAAATTTTCCCACATCTTGTTTGGCCACAACATGTGAACACATAATCACATTGTTGGAAATTGTTCGGATGCTCCTGCATCATCTTGCTTCCTTAGCCACTGAGACTATGTAATGTGCAGTCTCTCCTAGTCCACTGCCTAGGCAAAAATTTGCATTGTGTAGTCTCAATACTCAAGCTTCATCCATGGTTGTTGGGACTACGTAGTGCACAGTTCCCACAGGAAGCCAGTCCCTGTTGTTGTTGAAAAATTTTCAATCCTTCTCTCCAGTTGCCCGATTTTCTTCTTTATCATGCCTTGAAAGTAATTTCTAAACACATATGTTTGCTTTCCATGAGTGCCTTTTTTGTTCCATAGGTACCACATTTTTTGAGCACTTCTCTCCAACATTCATTGTTACCATGGCATAAAATATAGCTACTTCAAAGGAGACCACTGTAAGCAGTACTAGGGAAGAAATTGAGAAAACGCTAGTTAAATTTCTAGTATTTGTGGATACTCAACTATTTATATAAAATAAGTGAACACTTACATGGCAGATGGTTAAATATGATTTTTCAAAGGACTTCGAGGGAGATCTAGAAGACCGACAGGTATATCTTAGTATTCAGCGGTCAGGATTATACGGAGTTTCTTGTAGATATCCAAACTTCCCATGTGGATATGTCATAAGCTAGATTGTTTTTCACGTTGATGACAATACTATGACATTGAATAGTGCTAGTGGGAAAAATCTTGTTACCTTTCTGGTAGAATATTATTAGCGCGCGTACCATCTTCTCGAGCTAGTAAATCTCATGGACTCATACTTTTATACCACCCACAACTATGTGAGCTCAAGAGATATTGTCAAAGGTTGGGTGAAGGATCCATCGAAGTTTCGAAAAACACCCACCCATTCATACAAGAAAATTTGCTCAGGAAGCCCTACCAGCTCTTGGTTATATTAGCCTACATAATCTATGGTCAACAAGCATAGAGACCTTTCCTGAAGGGTGGGAAATATTATTGAACTAGGTGATGAATGAGGGGAATTCACTCAACTAGTCAGATTTGTTGTCTCATAAACTGAGAGCCCATGTAACACAAGCTCGGGATCCTCCCAAGGGCGAGCAAGCAAGGTTTTATATGTTTGCATACTTCGTGAATGCAATATGTGTACAGAATCAGTTTCTTGGCATGAACTGGACATGGAAACCGTGATAAATTTGTCTGCATATCTATTGTAAGCTTGTTTTAGATTTCAAACATAGGGGATTTATGGAACAATAGACTAATCACTTCATCATTCCTCTATACAATCTTATCTTAGACGATGACACACCTTTCATGTAACGAGGAGAAATTGAGGAAATATCAGATATCGTTGATTGGTTTGCCTTACCATATGGCACACTTATTAGATTGTTCGACAGATAGAAGTCGTCTCATTTCTTGCCAAGGTATGCCACTAGAAAGAGTTTCATGTAAGAAGTTGCATATCATCTCACCATATGATTTTCAAAAGCACTAAAATGGAAGAAGAAAGCACCACGGCCAACTCTTCCTTTGTATATCGGATTATACAAGATTAATAATATTGAAGTTGCAGATACCGAAGTAAAATCCATAGGAAAGATTGAATTTGTTACAAAATACTTGAATCTATATGGTCCGAGGGGAATTTACAAAGACCATTATGCGAGACTCTACTACAATTAGGTCAGCGGGGAATTTCATTACCTAGAGGAGGATCCATGTAATAATTTATACAATTCCTCCAGACCCTGTGAACTGGTCAGTATATTTTGGAATTCACAGGCCACTTCATAGATGGACGAAACTCTAGAAGCAGCAGCAACAGAAAGAAGCAACCTGGTACAAGACAAGGGAAAGAGAAAGGTTGTTGGCAATGTAGAGGAAGAACAAATATGGAAGATGAAAGTGGATCCAATCCTCATGCAATCATTTTTGGCAATAGAAGCAAAGAGGAAGCAAGGAAAATAGAGAGAATAGTGGAAGAAGAGAGAAAATTAGAGCTTGCAAGAAGCATAATTGAGAGTGCAGAAAGAAAAATAAGAAATGAGAGAAGAATGGGAGTAAAGGAGGAGAGAACAGGAGGATAAGAAGAAGCGGGAAGAAGAAGAAAGGAAAGGTGCAATGAAAAGAGAAACAACTATGATTCAATTTGAAGAGAAAGAACAAAACCGGCCAGGAGCAGAAAGAGAGAGTGATTATATTTAGGATCGGGATCTTGCTCAGCATATTGAAGACTTGATTGAAGTTGCATACATGGAGTTGGAACGAGAGCCGCAGGATGAAGATGTTGACCTAATACCCAATGCACGACATATTTCCATTCAGTCTCAACCACATCGAGTTATAGAGTTAGCCCTGAGTGAGGTAGGGGGCATAGTTCCTCTTGATGATGATCCAGTAATCGATGTGTACAATTTTTCATATGAAAAACTCCAAAAGAGGATTGTACAAGCACAAATAAATAATTTTCCAAATGATCACGCATCACCTACATTCATAAGAGAGAGGGAAATAGTGGCGAACACCAGAAGGAATCCAAATTCCATTTACGAAGCCAACTTGGCCTTCAAGGTGCAGCGAGATCAAACAATCAGTATTTGACAACTGAGAATCAGAAATTGTTACAGAATTTAAAGGTTTCCCACCAACAGATAGAACAACTCCATGCATCAACATAGAACGTAGCTTCCGCATAGATCTACTTGGAGGAAATGAGAGCACGATACTTGGTGAAGTATCAACACTTGGAGAGACCATGTGGGACCTCTTTGAGGAGGTCATGATCGTACATAACACAGTTGTTCACTTGCACAGCTTGAAGAAACAAAGGAAATGATTTGTCAAAACTCTTAAGAATGTGCAATTTTTCATCACCATCGTGAAATAATGGAAAATGCGATACAAGGGGGAACTACTTACCTTGGTGAAGAAAATGAAGTCGTAAACAGAGCTAGAGAAAGTGATATTTCATATGTTGATCTAGAACAACAATAATTTTTCCTCTTTCATTGGAAATATTCAGGCCTCATATGTACTGGATTACAACAGTCTGGATTTCATGGTGATAACCCACAAGATCCCATCAGTCAGATTGCTCACCGAATATAAACGCAAACATCAATTCATGCAGGAGATCAAAGAGTACTTGGAGTACCTGAAACAGATCACCACAAAGGAGGATTTAGAGTTAAGAAAACAGAACATGCAGAACTACATTGGTGGTCTTGTCAAAATCATAACAATGTTGTGCCTTCTTGAAAAAGAAGTTAAGACTGGTTCCAAATCGTTGTACCCAGATGCTATGGAGACTAGATTCTACTTCCGTCCAGACACCATCACTCAATTTAGGGATTCCATCACATTGTACCAATATTAGAATCAATATGTGACCAGGAAGAATCAATTAGAAGTTGTCAAGCTAGAGTTTACCCAAACTCAAGAATCATAGTGGTTTGTCTTGTTAGGTTGTCAAGTTGTCTCTACCCTATTTTGTCTCCTACGGGTATGAGTGGAAAATGTAATATTATTTGTAAAAGTGAAATTCCAAGTGTTTATATTGGAATGTGGAGAGTCATAATGTATTTTAATGAGTAATTTTGTAAATAAATTAAAGAGTCATGAGGGGAGTCCAAGAGTCACAAAGGGGCATGTGAAGTGTCAGAAACAACAATGGAGAAAAAAAGAGTGTGTAAGATAAGCCTTGAAATCCTATATTATTCAAAATGATACATATTTATACAAGGTCTCTTGGAATCCCTTTGAAATTCAACTTCCACACCAACCCTTAGAGGATTAGGTGACCAATATCCCCCCCCCCCCCCACCCTTAATCCGAAGGGGCATGTATGATTACAAGAAGAGAGTTGTAATACAAAATGTGAAAAAATGCATGGCATCACTAGGTTGAATGTGCTATCTGAAATGTTGGCATAAGGAGTTGGTATAAGGATGACCATTAACACTAGAATGCTTGATGAAGTTCCCAAAAAACTTCCAAATCTGGCATGAAGTTGAATTCTACTGCTATAGGAATTTCTCTTAATTATTTGAAGAGGCATACCTTGAACCTAGAAAAGGGAGGTCTAAAACTTTCATAAACAAGGGAGAACCTCAACCTGAAAAGGGAGGCCTCAACCTGCGGTGGTTTAAGGATGACCACCAACTCTAGAATTCTTAATGTAATTCCTGGAACTCTTCCAAAATTTGAAAGAAGCTGAAGTATTCTGCTAGACGAAGTGCCATGATTCTTTGAAGAAGGAGAAGCTCATCCTGAAAAGGGAGGTCTCAACCCTGCATATATGGTTTAAGGATGACCACCAAATAAAGGCATGCTCAGGCTACAACTCTTAATTTGGTATGGCAGGTGGTGAGCCCTGGTATTGCACCAATAATGCTGCAACTCCTAGAGGCTTCCCTACTTTACTTTATCAAGCCAGGGCTTGTACAAAATTTGAGGTGACAATGCTATATACATAGTAGATTCATTCTACTCATGCCATCCTCTTATGAGCTCTATGAAAGGGTGTTACTTCTAGGGTTTCTAGGTGAAGTCTATAACACTTATGGAATTAGGCCTAGGGCTAAAAATGATTCAAAGCCATGGCACTATTAGTAAGTACATAATTATACCATAGTAACCAAGTACATCTAACTCTTCTGTAATTAAATCAATATACTTATTAGACTATGATAAGAATTGTAAAGCAACGTAGGTACCTTGCATGAAGTAAATTGTTTAATTGAAATGACATAAAGGAAACTAATATAATCACACTTAGTTGGGCCAAATGGCTAAACACACTCTACTTACCCTATGCTCTATCTATCTGCTTTTATTCATGCAACTATTCATGACCTAACTATGCTTGAAAATTTGTTGTTTTTCTAGGAGGAGAAAATACTAAGGTGGTTGATGGAAGGCTTGAACACATGGGGACAAGGCTGGAGGTGTATGAGTGGTTCTTGAAAGTTTAGAAGGTGGCCATGGTGGTTTTTGGGCTTAAGGAGGGGCCCATAGGTGTTATTTCATGTGTTGCTACAGGTTTCCTATAGTGCTACAAGCAAGTCCTGAATTGCTACAGGAAACAGGAAACAGACCGAGGGAAATCTGAGGCCAAAAATAGGTAGAAAAAGGGTACGAAAGGTGGTTTGAAGGTGGATGAGGATGATTTTGAGGTGGCCCACCCCTTGGCCAATCTCAGGGAATCTTGGGAGGCATGTCTTACACCCTTAGGGTTTTCTCACAGATTAGGGGTGGAAGATCCAAAAACAGGGTTGATGGTGATTTTGATGAAGAGAGGGTTGAAGGGAGATGAGAGATGAAGATGGAGGTTTTGGTGAACTTTTCCTTGGCTTTGCTAACTGTACTTGCAATCAAACTACATATTCATGCAATAAATATGTACAAATTCATGATAAAGACAATGGAAAATATGACTTGAATTTGTAAAGCAAATATATCCTAATCTAGAAACATAGGTCTACCATAGCATACTGAACATGTTCCAAGAAATCATAAAATAAAAGCATTTTTGGTTTGTGGGGAAGGTCTACCCTCCTCAAGATCTATTGACATAGGTGAGAGGGGGAGGGTTTACTCACAGCTTTATGAAGTTTATCACCTATTCTAAAACTCATGTAAGTAGACTAAATCTATAGCAAAATACAAATGGAAGAAAATTAAAACAATAAATGAAAATACCAACAAACTAGCTAACTATTCATAAGAAAAACTAGCTAATTGACATGAAAGGAAATAATGATTACAAAAGAGAGGTTGAGGCACATGGATTGGGCCCTAATGTTGAGATTGCAACAAGATGATGAGCTTAGTAAAAAGAGTCGCCTTCACTAAGTGGGCCCGCAGGCTATTTTTGGCGCAACTCTATTTTTAGACTATGTCTATTTTTAGACATGTCGATCATATTCTATGAATTGCAGGATGCTATTTGTGGATGGTTGGTCAAGTTGGAAAAATATATGGACTTCTATTTTTAGACATATTGGGCAGAATCTATTTTTAGATTTCCAGTCTAAAAATAGATATGTCGAATATTATTAGCTCTTAATAATATTTGGACTATAAACATTAACTTATTCTCTTGGAGCACTTCAGTTAAGTGCACAGATGTGGCATAGGAGCTGACAGAAGGAATTACGCTATTCTTGAGGGTTAAATGGAGCTACTGCATGGAGGCTTCAGTTAGAACTCATGTGACAGAGTTTGGTGGAGTTGTAGAAGTAGTTGGTGGAGTTGCGTTCAGTTTAACTCAGTTAAACACAGTTGAGCTAGTTGTATCCAGTCTAACTGATTGACACACTAGTGAGAGTGGTGTGAATTAATTATTAATTAATTCACTAAATATTAACTCATTAATCAACTGAATAATACATCAGTTAACTACAGTGCATGGACAGTTTCAGTGGAGACCAGTGGAGAGATAAGTGAAAGAGCAAGTTGAATATTAGTTGTGACTATAGTGATGCATTGATTGCATCCAACACAGAGTAGAGTTTCCAATGAGGATTGCGTGAGAAAGGCTGGACCAATTTGAGTTCATTCAGAGCCATTCTTCAGTAGGGATTGCGCAGTAGAGGCAGGCTAGCAGGTGGCAAAGATCGGTGCATGGATTTGCTAGATCGGGCCTGATTAGTGTGTAGCATTGTATTGTACTGAGAGCTTGATATGATCAGCTTTGTATGAGGATTGTTACATGATCTCTATAAAATATATTATATACACATAGTTGGGGTTTTTAGCTTCAGGCTTTCCCGTTAAAACACTATGTTCATATGTGTGAATTTTTATGGTTTCAATGTGTGCATGCAATTGATTTAATTTCCGCATATGATGATCAATAGTAGAAGAGATTTTGTATTGTGCATGAAGTTAAAATAGTGTGTGATCAGGAGAATCTTGGATGTATAACACATTATTTATATAATTTCTACATGGTATCAGAGCTATATTGATCATTGGAGCAATTGCAAATCATTGAAGCGGTTGAGTTTTGTGTTGGTGGAATTCAAATTTGCAGCAGTGTTTTCTTGGTGTCGAAGTTGAGATGTCTTTCAACAGATTGCAATTGGAGTATGCCCTTGAGGGTAGCTCGAATTATATTGCATGGAAGGACAGGATGGAGGCGGTTCTGGAGGATAATGGGTTGAAGGAGTTCATAGATGTAGAAATTCCAAAACCTGCTTCTAGCGATGCTGCCGCACTTGATGCATGGAAAAAGAAGACAACAAAATGTTGAAGGATTCTGTTGGAAGGTGTGAAGGATATCATAGTTTATAGCCTTCATGGTAAATCTTCTCCATTCTTGATGAGGAAATCTTTGACATACTTGTTCCAAAGCAAGAGCAACCAGAGGAAGTTGGTGCTCAAAGACAAACTCAGGAAAATAAAAATGGAGAAGGGCGACAATACACCCAAGTACCTCACGAAGTTTTTCTAGTGCAGGGATGAGCTGGGAAGTGTGGGGGTTACTGTAGATGAAGAGGACTGGGTGAGCTTGGCTCTCCTTGGGCTTCCGAAGAGTTGGCATTCCTATGAGGACTCTGTCAATGGTCGGGAGAAACTACTGGGATGGGAGCGACTTTGGTCGGATCTTGTGCAGGAGGAGATAAGGCAGAGTACTAGGGATGGATCTTCATCGAAGAATGAAGATGAAGAAAATTGCGCTTTGGCTTCCAAAGCAAGGAATGGGAAGGGAAATAAAAATCCTTCTCAATCTGGTGTGAAAGGAAAGAAGCAGGACATGTCCAAGGTGAAGTGCTTTCACTATCACCATCACGAGCATTACGCCAGTAATTGTCCACAGAAGAAGAAAAATAAGCAGGTTATTGGATCTGCAGCTAGAGTGGCCTTAGCCTCGCAGTTTGAGCTGGATTTTTCATTGATCGCATGCTTGGTCTCAAGTGTGATGGGATTAGTGTGGTTTCTTGACAGTGGTGCGTCTTTCCATATGACCGGAGACAAAGATTTGTTTACTGATCTGGATGAGAAGGATCTTGGAGTGCACATCAAGATGGGCGATGATGGTAGATACAGTGCGACTGATATCGGGACCATTTCCTTTGAGAGTCTGGAAACCTTTCATCTTGAAGGATGTCATGCATGTTCTAGGATTGAAGAAGAATCTTATCTCTGTGGCGATGTTGGAAGACAAGGGATATGATGTTGTCTTTAGTGAGGGAAAGGCTTTCCTGCGTAGTAAGGCAACTGGTGAAACCTGGAGGATAGGGGTCTGAGTTAAGAACTTTTATCAATTGTGGGTAGATGGTTGTGCAGCAATGGAAGGCAAAGCAGAAGGAGTGGTGAGCTGGGATGAGGGTGAACTGTGGCATAGGAGATTGGGCCACCTTCACCATGGCGCTTTGAAAATTTTGCAGCAGATTTCTACTGGGCTTCCCAAAGGTACACTTGCGCAGTCAAATTAGTGCAAGGGATGTACTTTGGGAAAATTTGTGAAAGCCACCTTTCATGATAAGGACAGTCATGCCATGACGATCCTTGAGAGAATTCACACAGACGTGTGTGGACCTTTCTCAGTAGCTTCTATAGAAAAGCACAGGTATTATGTGATATTTGTTCATGAATTTTCTCGTAAGTGTTGGATCTTCTTCATGCAGAAGAAGAGCGAGACATTCTCTAAGTTCTATGCATTCAAGGCACTGGTGGAGAAAGAGTCAGGGAAGCAGGTGAAGGCTCTTAGGAGCGATAATGGTGGTGAATTCATCTCTCGTGAATTCAAATAATTTTGCAACACAGAAGGAATTCGAAGAGAGCTCATAGCGCCTCATAACCCACAACAGAATGGGGTCGCGGAGTGAAAGAACAGAACAATCGTGGGTGTTGCACGGGCGATGTTGCATGATCAAGGCCTTCCCATACATCTGTGGGTTGAAGCTTGCAACATTGTGGTTTATGTGCAAAACCGTTGTCCTCATAGAGTACTTGGCATGAGTACACCCGAAGAGGCGTTTTCTGGTAAGAAGCCTAATATTTCTCATTTGAAGATTTTTGGCTCACCTGTTTACATTCATGTGACGAAGGATGCCAGGAAGAAGCTGGAGCCGACAGTAGAGGTTGGGATATTTTTGGGGTACACAGAAACACCCCATAACTATCGTGTGTATTTTCCAAATAGTCGGAATACTGTTGTGCGACGGGATATCAAATTTCATGAGGAGAAAGCCATGAAGTGTTTGTTTGAGAGGGAGCCACACTTGCATGCAGATGAGGAGCTATTAGTTCCTAAGGATGAGCCTTAGGATGTGGATCAGCCACAAGAGGAGGTTCATGGAATGGAAGAAACCACTCATGCAGCGCCAACCATCAGAGGGCGGAAGCGCACTACAGAAGCTAAGCGACTGAACCTTGATGCAGAGAAGATTGTAGGAGCACCTACATCACAACGCAGACAGAGATTTTCACCTAGCCAATATACTGGATACATGGCTCTTATGAGCAAGTGTATCATGACAGAACCATCCTCTTTCGAGGAAGCTGTGGAGGACCCTGCATGGGTAGATGCCATGGTGGAAGAGTATGATTTGATTATCAGAAACAGTGCATGGGAGATTGTCCCAAGGCCGTAAGGGAAATCAGTGGTAGGTTCGAGATGGATCTATAAAGTGAAGCAAGTTGCTAACGGGAGCATCGAGAATTACAAGGCAGGATTTGTTTCCCGAGGCTTCTCACAGATTGAGGGGATCGACTATGAAGAAACCTTTGCACCTGTCGCAATGTATTCTTCCATACGGAGCATCCTAGCTCTCTCAGTGCACATAGGGTGGCACATTCATCAGATGGATGTGAAGACTGCGTTCCTCAACGGAGTCATTGAGGATGAGGTGTACATAGAGCAGCCTGAAGGTTTCGAGATCTTCAGCAATGAGTCGCTTGTGTGTAGGCTCAAAAAAGCGTTGTATGGGCTGAAACAAGCACCTCGTGCTTGGTACGCATGGATAGACAGTTATTTCACCAGTATTGGATTCACCAAGAGTGAGGCGGATCCGAACCTATACCATATTGTGGTGGAGGGTAAGTTGCTGATCATTGTACTTTATGTAGATGATTTGATTTTTACGGGTGATGAACAGTTGACACTCTCATGCAAGGTTGATCTTGCAAAGGAGTTTGAGATGAAGGACTTGGGCCTCCTTCATTATTTCTTGGGATTGGAAATTTGGCAGCGCAGTGATGGATTGTTTGTGTGTCAAGGAAAGTATGCCCGGGAGATACTGGAGAAGTTCAACATGCAAGGCTGCAAGCCTATCGACACTCCTCTTCTTGGTGGTTGGATGAAAGAGGATGCTACATCGGCATAGGTAGTGGATGCCACTGTTTACCGACAATTGGTTGGTTCACTCATGTATCTAGTCAATACACGACCAGACATATGCTATGCTATTAACCAGCTTTCACAAGCTATGGTTAAGCCTACCAAGCTCTTTTGGAAGGCGAGGAAGCATGTATTGAGATATCTTAAAGGCATATCGAGATATGGATTATGGTACAGAGAGTTGAATGAGGTGAAGCTGCATGGCTTCACGGATGCAGATTGGGTAGGGAGCCCAACGGACATAAAGAGCACATCTGGAGGGATTTGCAATATCAAGTCTACAGCATTTTCTTGGTACGGCAGGAAACAGAGATCCATGGCACTCAGTTCAGCGGAGTCTGAGTACATGGCAACAAGTTTGGCTGCATGCGAGGCTATATGGATGAGGAAGATCCTGGTTGGGTTGTTCAATTCACACTTAGAGCCTACTGTGATATATTTTGATAATTAGAGTTGCATTAAACTCTCAGTTAATCCAATATTTCATGATAGATCTAAACACATTGACATCTGGTATCATCATATCAGAGATTGTGTGCAGCGAAAGATCATGTTACTTTCTTACTTTCCTACGGAGGATCAAGATGCAGATATCTTGACGAAGGTGCTCACCTGGAGCAAATTTGAATACCATAGAGGCAGGATCGGGGTGGTAGATAATCCCTATCTTGTTGAGAGGGAGTGTTGATATTGCAACAAGATGATGAGCTTAGTGAAAAGAGTCACCTTCACTAAGTGGGCCTATAGGCTATTTTTGGCGCAAGTCTATTTTTAGACTATGTCTATTTTTAGACATGTCAATCATATTCTATGAGTTGCAGGATGTTATTTGTGGATGGTTGGTCAAGTTGGAAAAATAGATGGACTTCTATTTTCAGAGATATTGGGTGGAATCTATTTTTAGATTGCTAGTCTAAAAATAGATATGTCGAATATTATTATCTCTTAATAATATTTGGACTATAAACATTAACTTATTCTCTTGGAGCACTTTAGTTAAGTGCACAGATGTGGCACAGGAGCTGACAGAAGGAATTACGCTATTCCTTGAGGGTTAATTGGAGCTATTGCATGGAGACTTCAGTTAGAACTCATGTGACAGAGTTTGGTGGAGTTGTAGAAGTAGTTGGTGGAGTTGTGTTCAGTTTAACTCAGTTAGACACAGTTGAGCTAGTTGTATCTAGTCTAATTGATTGATACACTAGTGAGAGTGGTGTGAATTAATTATTAATTAATACACTAAATATTAAATTTTTAATCAACTAAAGAATACATCATTTAACTACAGTGCATGGACAGTTTCAGTGGAGACCAGTGGAGAGATAGGTGAAAGGGCAAGTTGACTATCAGTTGTGACTATAGTGATGCATTGATTGCATCCAACACAGAGTAGAGTTTCCAATGACGATTGCGTGAGCAAGGCTGGACCAATTTGAGTTCATTCAGATCCATTCTTCAGTAGGGATTGCGTAGTAGAGGCAGGCTAGCAGGTGGAAAATATTGGTGCATGGATTTGCTAGATCGGGCCTGATTAGTGTGTAGCGAGTGTATTGTACTGAGAGCTTGATATGATCAGCTTTGTATGAGGATTGTTACATGATATCTATGACATATATTATATACAAATAGTTGGGGTTTTTAGCTTCAGGCTTTTCCGTTAAAACATTGTGTTAATATGTGTGAATTTTTATGGTTTCAATGTGTGCATGCAATTGATTTAATTTCCGCATATGATGATCAATAGTAGAAGAGATTATGTATTGTGCATGAAGTTAAAATAGTGTGTGGTCAGGAGAATCTTGGATTTATAATGCATTAGTTATATAATTTCTACACCTAACCCACACGCCTGTCTCTCTGCAAGGCAAAGTTTGAATACTCATTTCATTCCAAAAGATAGTCTCATTACATCAATATAAAAGTCTGGAAAAACTGATTACAAGATCAAAGAGCCTAATGGCTTTCTCCAACTTTCAAATCCTAATGAGCTCTTGCTCAACTCTATTTAACCTAAATGGCAGCTAACAATAGCTCCCTAGAAAATAGGTTATGAGTCCACTTGACTCCAAGTGAAGTATGGATTGAGTGCACTTGGTCTTCAATTTGCTTGGCTGCCTTTGATTTTGAGTTGTTGGAAGGAATCTCGAGGATCCCTTGTCTTCCTTTGGGAGTTAAGGAGGGTGGAAAACCCCCTATAATCTCTCCTTGTTTTCTACTTAGAATCTTTATGACAAAATCTCCACAAAAATTCCATATATTCATGATTTTCCTACATTTAATCTCATTTTAGGTACTCGAAGTATGTTAAGCCTCAATCACCACCTACACTAGCATCATTAGACCATAATATAATTAAAATGCAAGAAAAAGAGACTTAATAAGGAAAAAGGGTGTCCATTAACCCCTCCAAATGTACCTAATGATGTACTTCATCATTTCCCCCCTACTAAATGGTCTCTCATCCTCTGAGTAACTAATCATCCTTCTGCATTTCATTTAAGGCCTTGATGGACCCTCTGACTTCCCAAGGAAGAAGTGTGGGAGTCCCCTCAGGAGGGTAAAACCCATAATTCTTTTGTACTTCTTCCCATTCTCTGTTTTGTTCATTTTGTTCCTTCCCATCACTTAGCCCCAACAGCAAGGGTGGACTAAGCTTTAGACCAAGCCATTGAATATATTTGGCCTACATGGCCCTCTTGAAAAATGGTGCCATTTCCAAGGCACCCCTTAATAATTCTGGTGTATGGTATTCCATGTTTCTAAGGCTGTGAGGGAGGTTGTTCCATCTTCTCTGGCTAGCCATAATGCACTCATATCCCAAAAACCTAGAAACATCATCAAAGTGGGATATTTCTTGAGCTTTTATATGGAGGTATCTTTCAGCTAGTTCAAGATCCTTTCAATCTTCTGATGTTTATTGATGACTCCTCTAGGGCTGGACAATTCTTCCCTAATGTGTACGGGTTCTCTATTTTCTCTTCTCATAATCCTCCTTATCTCTTGTGCTCTTATCTCCTCATTTACCATCCATTATTCTAAGGCCATTATTTCCATATCCCCCATCCTAGGATTGGGGTCCCAAATATTTAATTTTGTTAACACAAGGTTATGCATATAAAACTTTGCCATTTTTTCTTTGTCATCCATGCTAGCTTGATTGCAGAAATCAATGAATTGTCTACAATTTTGGAAAGGCAAGGATCCATGGGAGGATAAAGTTTTGATTTGAAAGAGGAGCCACTACTCCTTAAGGTAAAATGCATATGAATATGAAGGATACATGTGTTAAATGGCCTCTATGCACAAGTCTACCATGGTGGTCACTTGATTACCTTTTTGTTCAAGCTTCTCTTGTAGTGCTACATTCTTTGCTTGTGCTTTCTGAAGTTGCTCCTTCAAAACTGACTCTCTGAGCCTCACATCAGATAAATATTTTCCCAATTCAAATAGTTCTCCTTCCATAACCTCTATATCATACACTCCTTTAGATGTGGAAAGCTTCATCCAATGATGAGTGTGTGCCCTCTCTTCCTCCAACTAATAAAACAAAGGAATTGTAAATTTTTGAGGAATTAATAAACCCCCTTCAATGTAGGTGTAGTAAGAGTTGATATTGGGTTGAGGGCTAGGGTTTGGCACCATCACAACATCTTTGGGATTTTATTTTGGTGAGGTGGCCTCTTATTTTTATATTTTCCTCCCTCTTTTTCATCATGTGTTTCCATTTGTGTCTTGCCCTCAGCTTCCTTGACCTCTTGAACTCCTATGGTTGTCTTTTCCTTATCAACTAGATCATTTTTCTCCAAATTTGTGCTTGTTGGAGTTTCCTATAGAAAACTCTGTTTTTCTTGTTGAAGACTCTCTTCTCCTTGATTTTCACTCTTTTCACTCGTTGGAGGGTCTTTGGAGGTTGCATGAGGTTTGTGGTTTTCTAATCTGGTTGAATGACTTCTGCTATATGTTATAGGTGTCTTTATCGGTGAAGTGACTTATTTTACCATTCCTTATTATAATCTAATTTATTTCTCCTTCTGTGGTGATTCTTCAATGGTGATAGGGCTCTTGGTGGGAGTTTGTGGCTTTCCCTCTCTCACCCTGTGACTCTTCCTAGTTCTGAAGTACATAGGTATCTGCCTCTTTCTCAAAGTTGTTAAAGTGGTAGCTACCTCTTGGTTTGTGATGTCAGGTGACACGCTTGTGCCTTGATGGGATGTTTCATGGCCTAAGATAGGGTCCATATCTTGTTTTTCCTCAGTATTTAATTCCTCATTTCCTTTAGCTTCTTCTTGCTCTCTTTCTGTTGTCTTTATGTTCTATGTCTCAATTTCCATCTCCTCCTTTTCCTCTATGTTTTTTTCCTCTTCTTCCTCTCCGCTTTCTACATCTTCTTCCTCTTCTTCTTCCTCCTCTTCTACTTCTTCTTTTCTAGGGCTAGAAGCATAGGTTTTCCCTGCTTGGGTAGCTATAAAGGCTTCCCTATCCATGTCTATAAAAGAGGACCATGATACAGGTAGGTTTAACCTTCTCAAAGCATCATCTACAATCAATTTTATCAAGCCATGATGGGCCAAGTGCTGATATTTCCTTTGTATCACTTTATGGCTCCTATCAGTGATGGAATTTAAAAGGAAGTGAGGGACCCTTAATCTTTGTTCGAGTGGAATCTCTACTTGGAACCTCAGTTAATTTAATAACCTAAAATGATACATAACCACACTCAATCGGCCTTAGAAGAGATTAATTTCATGATGTGGAAGGCAACTCCGTCCAGGGGTATGGGAGTCTCTCTCCTCTCACATCATTTTTATCTTCAATATACTTCTCTCTAGGTAGGAAGAAATTATTTTTGGCTGCAGTGCTAGGCATTCTTTCCTTGACCCATTGGACTCCTAAGGGCAAGGTGGTAACTCTTCTTATGATTTAAAGAGATAGAGTGATGGCTAGTCCTCTTATCACAGTAGTGGCCCTTTCTTCTGAATGTGATTGTAGGGCCAGTAAAAATTATTAAGGTATTTCATCATCATAACTTTTAAATAGCTCATAGTACCTTATCCATTGGTGATTTCAGAAGATTTCCAAAACTTGAGGGTGTTGCCTAATTCTCTTAATGTATGTAGGCTCCCTCTTTTTGAATCCCCCTCCCATTTTAATGTTGTGAGATGGAGGTGGTGAGAGGTTTTTAGAGGTAAGTCTTGGAGATGGAGACCTTGAAGCAGAACAAAAGAAAATTTTTACCCTTTAACTGTCACATATACTTTTGCTGAGTGTGAATTACATGGAGGAATTTCAGTGCTGGAGGATGACAATCAACATACCTTGGTCCTTTGCTATTTTGGTTTGATATATGGGGGCCTTGGGAAACTAATACACCCACAGGTAACTCTGTGTTTCCTGTTGGGAGCCAAACCTGTACATCTTTTCCTTCCATTTTTACCCACTTTCTTTACCCATTTGTATCATTAACATTCAATTCATGTTCTAAGGTGCACAGGTAAACCCCTCTATATGTCTTCTTTGAATATTTAGTCAATGAAGTAAATTCATGAGGATTATTACCTAAATAAATTTACTAATTTCAATATTTTTGAAGATTCGATGGTCGGATGACCATATGGGCAATTCCTGGGACGCTCCGAGTTGGCAGAGCTATTTCGGGCATCACTGCAACAGCACAACGACTCCATATCCTTTCCCCACCTTCTTTAGCATTTAGTTTGTATATTATAATGTTGTATAATTATAGGTACTAGTTGTTGGGATTCCAGGAACAATCATTGTAAACATTTGTATAAGAAGGGCTCTGAAGTTGTGAGTTGGGGATTGGCGATGTAAGGAATTGAGTTTTGTAACATAACATTATTATCAAGTTAATGCAAGTTATATTTCTGTTACTTTTGTAAGTTTGTGAGTATATCGCAGCCCTGTTCAGAGAGTTGGGCCCACTCTCTTGATCAGGTGTTGTGTGATTTTTGTGTGCTGTTAATTCTATTTCCTATTTTGTATATTTTTTAATTGTTATGATAGTAGACGAAATTGTTGATACTCTGATTATTGTGAATGCATTGTAAGCTTTACGATTTATTGTTGCTATTTCTTTATTTTTTGTTACAGTGATTGTTTCTTTGTTTAATTTATCGAATCCATGATTGATATAGAATTGTGCTATTGTATCTGCATATATTTTGTGCATTAGCCTTGCAATAACAAACACACCCAGATGATGAATTAATGTTGGAAAGGTTTTGGATAATCATTCACACTTGGACACCAACATTTTGGCATCGTTGTCGGGGAGGCTAACAAAGGTGCAAGAATGCGATTCATATTGATCTAAGGATCAATATCTCGTCCTAGGGAGGGGAATGCTACCCTGCTCTAGGTCCCAAGCATATTTTTTATTTTTTTCATTTTTTATTGATTTATTAGGAACCAATCTCTCATCCTAGGGAGGGAAGTGCTACCATATTGTAGGTCCTGAGCATTAGTTGTTTTTCTTTTATTTTCTTTATGTTGATTTCTTAGGGCCAAATCTCTCATCCTAGGGAGGGAAACACTACCCTGCTCCAAGTCCCGAGCTTAAGATTTCATTTGATTCACTTTATTTCTTTTCTTTTTGTTCAAAAACCAATCTATCGTCCTAGGGAGGGAATTTCTCTTTCCCTGCTCCAAGTCCCGAGCATAGTAGTTTTTATTTAAATTTTTTTCTCCTCATCAATTGTATGAACATATATCCTAATAGAAGAGGTAGATGAGGACCCCTAAATAAAGGAAGAATGGATTTGGGAAGGATCTCCTATATCCGAGAACTTATCGCGAAGGCTGAATCAGGAGCATCTTCACAGACCATTTTCAGGGTAAGGACTCGGACGAAATCCAAGGGGTAGTCTCTCGTTCAGCCAATGCTATCCATGGTACTAGAGAAGACCCTTTCAATGACAGAAGAAGAAGTAAACATAGTATTAGTAGAATAAAAACCCATGTTGTCGGTAGAAGGAGAGGAAATTTCAAGTAGGGGATCTGGAAATTTCAGTGGGGAAGAAGAACTTTTGAAGGAGTTTGCATCACCATGAGACCAAGGAAGTGATGTGAAACCTCCTATGATTGAATCACCTCAACCATTAGTTGTAGAACCAGTCGAAATCTTGGGTGAGTATTGGAGGATATTTATGGCACTTGCAGCTTCCTCTATTGATTTCCCAATTGGGGACATCAAAGGTGATGCACATGTTCTCACTCTACCAGATTCCCAAGGCTGAGGAAGGAATCCCAACAGAGGTAACCACAAACCAGGTTTTTGACTTGATAACTAGCCCTATCAAGTCGGAGAGGGATCTCTCCAAAAGGGTAACAGTGAGGAGAGATGGAGAAATTAGGGTTTTTAGGCTATATATAGAGTTCAGTGGGTTGCTTTGAATTTTTTTGGTTGGGAAAATCACTGGATGAAGAAATTAGGCCAAGGAAATCTAGGTCAGGGAAAATAAGTTAGGGTTGCAGGGATCAATGCGACAAGGTAGGTATAATGATTATCACTTGAAGAGAATTGTTATGGAATGGTTTTGAAGCTATAAGAAGACTAATAAAAGCATAAGAGATGTATTTTTCTTAGACAGAAGAAGATGAAAAAAATATGATCAGTTACCCAAAACAGAGAATGTGCAAATATGTACTCTGATTATCTAACTTGTAAAAGATCATAAAATAGACATGAAATTGAACTTGAACACAATACTTTAAAACATATGATACTGAAGAAGAAACAATGATAGACATTCAATACCACAAGTATCCCATAAAGGTAGTTGCAACTCCTCTTTATTAGCTTGACCAAACTAAGTACAAAGTTTCCTTAATCAACTAGAAAAACATCAAACTGATTCCAACCTGTTAGGGTCCTATAATAACAGGATTCATAATTTTGAATTGAATTTGATTAGTCTTGTAATATGTACATACTTTGCTTTCTGAAAATTTGTTTTCCAATATTACAAATAAAAAATGTAAAGAGGGTAAAAGTCCTAAAAGAAAAATCAAAGGATTGAAAGAAAAAAGATCAAAAAAAATATAAAAAATGAACCCCAAACAAAAAAAGAGATAAAAATAAGATCATGAAAGTGATGTAAATTTAAATGCCACTACTTTTTACTTTACTTTGCAAAATAACGTTGTGTGCAGCTTTTCAAAAATTCCATAATCCATGAAGGTCAAACTACTTAATCTTGACCTTTCATGCTTTAAATTTCATGCTGATAGATAGAGAATAAAGATCTATCCAAACTGTTTAATTTTGGTAGATCAGTAGTTAGGTAGAGAATAATAGAGAGCTCAACGGTTTAATCTGAGCCCTTGGAAGTAATAAGGTTAGAATTAGATAGTTTGTTGTTAAAATAAAAATGAATAAGGCTCTACAAACTTAAATTCACCCAAAGAAATGAAGAAAAAATGTTAGGGTAGTTGATGGGTAGGCAGAGGAAGTTTTCACAAGGCATGTATAGCAGAAATTGGTCATTTCATATTTACTAATTTCCCTTCAAAATAATTTCCCTTGTAAAAATGCCCCTTCCCCTTCATTTTTATGCTTTCCCCTTACCTCACTATTTTCCCCCTGCAAAAAAATCCCTTTTCCTAAGTTAAAATGCATATTTTCCTTTGGAAAAGTAAAAATCCTTTATTAACTTCCATTTTATTTCAAAAATACACCAAAAACCCTTAAAAAAAACCTTTATCCTAAGTATAAATGATTAAATTTTATGTCGGGTCCCACTGTGAAAATATCCATCCCCAATATAAGTTTTCACATTAAAAACTTAGTGAAATATCCGCACTTAGTAACATTTCATTGTATATTATTAACATTTAACTTTATTTTATTAACTCCCATTATACCTTTATCCCGTATATATTAAATCCTTATTATAAATTCCCACTTTCCCTAAACCCTATTGACTAATGTATCAAAACCTTTACCATATACATTAAAAACCATATTTTGTATGCATATAACATATCACATTGGTTTAAAGCCCAGGCCCCATGCCTATCCAATCCCCAACACTCCATCACATTCACCCAGCTGTCAAATCAACACCCTTCAGATCTAACGACCGAAAAGATTTTTCGCATCCCCGAGCATCCAATCTTTAAACACACTCAGACCTTGTGAAATGTGTGGTTTTTTAAGCCCCGCTCCATGCTACGTGGCGCTATTTCATTCGATCACATCCTAAATAAAAATATTTTCGACCACCTTCGGCCGATGCGAAAACTAAACAGTTTCTCCTGACCGTTATCCATACCGCTCCAATTTGAAATAACCCCGCGCATTCAATGTTAAAAACACTATTGATTAAAAAACCATATAGCTGCCCTTTGCAACCTTTTTTACCATTTCAGCTACAAACTCGCGTGAAGAAATACTGCCGACCTATTTCCGAGCAACCATATCACTCTACCGACCTTATTTCAAGCCTTTTTCACCAGAAATCAACACCATTTTCTGATATAGCCAATGCAAAACTTGATTTGAAGCATTATAAAGGCCAGAAGAGCTTCAGAGAACCTCCTCATCCTCAAAACCCCTCCTACAAACTTAAAATCTTCATTTTGTCCAGGTATTCTTTAAAAATAAATGACTTGTACTTAATCTAAAGAAAAATTAATAAGTAATTAAATCATTTAGGAGCCTCTGAAAACCTAAAGAAATCCCTGTAGCTTCCCAAATCCTTTTTATGCAAACCCTGGACCTATTTTCACAAGATTCCCAAGGCCTGGCACTGTTTTTTATCACAGAGAGTACAATTTGAGTAGTTTAAACCTTTGCAGACCATAAATAATCCCCTATTTCATCCTAAATTAGTCTGCAAATTGTAATTATCTTTATGAGGTGCTCCTAAAGGCCAAAAACAGTTTTTCTAATTCAAAGGGTAATCAATTGATAAAATCAAATAAATAACGACTTCCAAAGGTATTATAACTGTAAATCCTTTGCAAACTCCAGTTGTAGATGTGGAACATACTCCTTTAGCAGATAGAGACTTTAAAATTAATGACACAGTCACTGAGTTTAATCTTCTTGAGCTCCATTTTTGGAGCCATGACAAATCCATTGATCAAGAAAATGAGGTTTTCATTTGGAAGTCTAATTTTCCAAAGTATGTTCTCCCACATAATTTCCAGTGCCTAGAAATGATTAGACTTTTTCAATCTTGCTATTTCACTGACCAAAGAGCCCTTATAACCCCTGGAAAATAAATTATTTTCACTACCACAGCTGATTCAATCAACCAAATGCTACAAATCCAACCTAGCCCAGATGAAACCCCTTTTTTCCATTGAGAACCTTACATAGTTATACCTGAATCTAGACTTCCCCCAAGAGGTTCCATATATTCCAAACTTTCATGCATTCATATGTAGAAACTCCCAAGGCAAATCCTCTTTACCCATCTCCAATATTTTCTAAGAGAACCAAACACATAATCACAATGTTGTCCTGCATTTTGGGTTATTTTACTGATGAGCATGTTGATGCTTCAATCTTGGGTTTCCTATCTACTTTCACACTTGGTCAGCTTCCTACTACAATTTTCAATTTTTCCCAGTACCTTGTTGATAATATTCATGAACAGTTGGTCAAAATGTCTAAAGAAGGTGTCTTCAAGTATTCCTCAGTTTTATTCCACATGTTTATGTACTTTCAGTCTGAGAAATTTTCCATCAACCTTCAAAAGCTTGATGTTGAAGGTAACCCACAGTCAGTTATATTTTGGACTCCAATAATCAGAAAAGACTCCACACAGTCCACCTATATAGAGTTCATTGATTCTTTCATTTATCTTATGGTCAACATGCTGAACAACAGCAGTTAGCCAAGAATCAATAAGGAAATTAAGAAGGTCTTGTAGTTATCTGAGCACAGTAGAACAGGAGATTGGTACTTGTGTCAAAACCATAAAGAAATTAGGGTATATGGATCAAATATTCTTCCATATACGCTGCCCAAATACCTCCCAATGAGGTTATTTTCCCTTGAGTATATCAAGTAGATCCTTAATTTTGATGGAATCAATTTCTTGGAAGCCAAAAAGAAGACACAATTTAAGATTAAGAATCAGGTTGGACCTTTTATTTGTAACAGTAGAGATGCAGGTCCACATGCAGAATAGTATTTGTAGGAGTTTAAGTTCAGTCAGAGCTTTCAGTGGTATTATGATCCTCTAGGAGTAATAATAAAATTGAGATTTCAATGTAAATTGACTCCTTATGTACATGAGAAAAAACCATACATTGAGAAATACTCTAATCAATATAAATGGTTGGAGAACACTTTGATAGAGGAAGAGAAGCAAGGTGATACTAGTCAAATTTTGCAGACTCGAGCCCAAGAAGATAGAAACTCAAAAAGAAACAGAGAAGAAGGATCATACACTGTAGAAACTACCACTGAAACCAAATTTAAATTTATGTACAGGAAGAAACCAAATTAAAACCTGTAAATGAGGAAGTGGAAACAATTGAAGTAATTGATATTGATACAGTAGTGAAAGATAATGCTCCTCCTGCAGTTTCTAAAGAAACACACTAGCCTTCAACTTCAAACACTCAAATGATTCAGAAAAAGCACAGTGTTGAAGTGTCCTCATCCAAAAAACCAACAGAGAAAGAGATGGATATTAAAGAAAGATACAAGGAAATCAAGGTCAGAAATGAGGAAATCAAGACTAAGATATATTTTCAATATCTAAAACAGACTCTTCGCAGCTAGTACGAGCTACTTTTTTCCTTTGATTATAAGAATAAAAATATGTAGATGACGTTTCTTCAACCCATAGTTCAAACTCCTAAGTCATCTTCTGATTACAAAAAGAAAGTTTTGAAGTCATGGCCAAGGATATTCATCCTTTGGACCAAATTAAGTTTCATAAGCAGGCAGGGGAAATGATATATTCTACAATGACCACCAAGGCCATGAGTGTACAGAAGTTGCAAAACACTCTTGGGAACATAAAAAATCAGCTCAAATTAGAAAAGGAATCTTCACAGGCTAAAGACAATAGAATAAAATCTCTAGAGGATTTGGTAATTGAAGTAGGATATGATCCTAATAATTTCAAAATTGCAGAAGAATTGATAAAAAGAAGAATACAGACATTGTTGCATTAAGAAAACAACTCAAATTGCCTCCTACAGAACATCCTCAAGCTAAATAAATTCTAGAATGTCAAAGCCAAAAATATGAAATGATGAATTTCGTCCTTCAATTAACTGCCCAAATAAAAGAAATGGAGAATGAAATGGACAAGTTGGTCTAGGAGAAAAAGGCTACAGAAGAAATTCCTGTCACTTTAATTCCTGTGGTCACAGCAGTTGTGCCTTCTACACTATCAGAATCATTGGCCCCTACAGTCCCAATTGCTACAACACTTCCTGTCACCTCAGCAACAACTTCAGCAGCTGAGTCATCTACAACAACAGCACAACCTACTGATGAGGCAAGTAATTTAGTGAAACAAATGCAGGAAATGTCTATTCAGACAAATGAAATTAACAGACTTAAAGAATAGTTGAAAAGTCTGGAGGATGAAAAGAAGCTTGCTCAGATTATGCACAAGAATGAAGAACAGAAAGAAAATAGGTTGACAGATAAATTGAAGAAGCTAGAAAAAGATCTAACACTGAAAGAACCCATGGCACAAGCCAAGCAACAGCTATGAGAAAATATCATTGAATATGTCAATGATATTTGGCCATCAATCTAGGTTATTTATGAACAAATAGATCTCATCAAATCAGCAGGTGAAGCCATCTAGAAGATCAGAGAAGAAATTGATAAGAAACCTGAAGAGGCTAATGAAATTATCAAGTTTCTTAATTCCAAGAACAAGAAAGAACTAGGAGAGATTGGGATTAGTGACAAAACGTATACCATTCTTGAAGTCAGGAAGGTAATTTCAAAAATGAATTTAATGATTCGGCTAGAAGAAAAATGTCAGAACATGGAGGTTTCCATAACTAGAATTATGATGAAATTTGACATTCTAGGGCATAAAGGCCTTCCAAATCCTCTGGTTATTCATGAAAAATTGATGAAGCAAAAGGATTGTGATAAGAAATTGAGAGAAGTGGCTAAAGATCAAGCTAACCTTCCTACTTCACAAGGAATTCCAATAGGGAAGGTACTTTACAAAAGTTTCGAGAATTTATTTTACCTGCAACATGAGGTAAAACACTTATTCATCAACAAGCCTAATTTTTCCAAATATACAAAGGCAGATGAGATATTTAGAAGAGTGGTGAAGATAAAATTACCAGAGGCATAATTTTGGGAAAAGTTGATTGAGTTACTGTGAAAATAGTTTGCAGTAAAAAGCAAAGAAGTAAAGATAAAATAGAGTAGTAACAGTGTGCAGTGAAAACATGACAGTTAAAGTGTATCAGGTGAAAGTCAGAGTTAAAGTCAAATCAGAGTGAAATATTTCCATCATAAGGGACACTCCACTGCCTAACAAACGTCCAGTATTGAAGCAACCAGCCAAAGGAAAATCAATACCAAATAAAAGACAACAACATCAAATTCAATAAAACCAGGGACAACTTGCATTAGTTAGATAGCTGTCTCTATCTTCTTGCATGAAGATATTTATTTTTCCATGAATAATTCCTAAGTTTGTTTTAGGATATTTTGTAATATTTTTTGTATAAATACTTCACATTTCGAAGTATTGAGGGTGGATGAGTTGCTAAACATTTCTATAGTTGTACTAAGCTGAAACCTAAGGGTTCTTTCTATAATTTTCAAGCCAAATGACTGGATCAAGCAATAAAGCATCATATTACAGGGTTCATGTGTTGAACCACTTTAGTGAAGTATTTTCACTTGTTCTTTGTCAATTTCTTATGTTTTTCACATGCTTATATGTTTTCTTAATCTAAATGATATAACAGAAATGTTATTACAAAATATGTTTAATTACAATTTGTCTTGAACTGTTTGTCATTTATATGTTTTCTTCTGATATCCAAATTAGGGAATTCTTAATTGATTCCTATTTTCGATTGACCTCTGTCTTTTCACTCATTATCCGGATCTGAGAATCCTTAACTGCTCTCTCATCCCGATCAAAACCATTTCACCATTTAGCCTGAAGATATGAATTGACCCAGCTATCTTGCCCTATGAACATTTCCTTTTGACCATGATTCTGTCCTGTTGCTTGATACTTTTACTCCATTAGCCCAATGGAATACATACCTACATCTATCCATCTAAACTAGTGATTACACCACCAAACCAAACAAAACCAACTCCAAAATCAAAATCCCAAGTAATCCTACATAACTAGCCTAAAATAAACTAAAATCAACAAAGATAAATCATATAGAGAGAGACCTATATGAGCATTAGCAAGGCTATATCCTAAGGCTTAAAAGTAGGTTTGTGGTTATCTCTAATATTATTTAAACCAAAATATACACAACCCTTGAGAATTATTGGAGCGATAACACAACCTTTGAAAATGAGTCAAAAAGTATAATATATAGGCCTCAAACAACCTCTCCCAACCTTAGGGGTAGAATCCATGAGAGGAGGAGTTGATCCACCAAAGTCTAAACTAAAACCTAGAGTGTAGGGTGGTCAAAGTGACTCAACCCTAACTTTTTGCAAATTGATTCATTACACCTCATCATGAGTTTTAACCTAATGTATTTACCCTATGTAAGTAAACCACATCATATTTACTTTTACATTCATGATTTACACTGGTAAAAATCCCATTGACCATGTTCAAACCTAAACAAAATTGAGAAAATTGGAAAATATTAGCAAACTCAGAAAAATTGTCCTATCCACAGCGTTGTTTTACCACCAACTTGCAGGTTGTTTTTTATTGGGTTTCAGCTATCGAAATTGGCTCCAAGATATCTTTTTGGAAATAAATTAAAGTCTAGTTTCCAAATCTACCTTCAGTTTTAAAAATGAAGGTAATTTTCCTTGTCAAAATTTATTTCTCCCGAGACTTTTAAACGCGCAGCGCTAGAAGGAAACGCACCCTCCCTTAAGCAAACGCGCCCTCCAACATGCAGACAACTTTTTGAGTCCTTCCCGGTGTCCAAATTAGGCCCAGGATAGCTTGTTGGAAATATAAACATGTCTAATTTCCAAATAGACCTTTTTTCTGATTCGAGTTGATTTTCCTTATCAAAAATTGATTTATCTAGTACTGGTCAAAAAGTGCAGAACAAGGGTCTAGAAATGCAGAGTGTTGTTGCAAGCAAATTTTGGAGGCCTTCCTTAACTCCAAATTGAGATCATGATAGTGAATTGGAAATATCGTCTAGTCTAGTTGTTATTTGACTTATCAAGCAAGTCATTTGGACACTCTAGCTAGGAGAAAAATTCATTTTCCCAAGGTCGCTTCAGAAGTGCAGAAAACCTCTTGAAGCACCTATATTTTTTATATTTCTCCCAAACCATGATACTTATGTAAAAAATGAAGGATTTTTTTATTTTTTGACCTATCATTGACACAAAAATCTCTCGTATTTTTCAAATTCATCTCTATTTGGTCAGAAACATAGTTTTGAGAAAAATTGTCCCTATGAGTGGAAAATGACTTGACATTTGGAATGATTTCTTAAAAAAAGGAGACATGATATTATGAGTTGGAATGGCCTCATACTTACTGCTATGACCTACCTTATGCCTCCTTTGCTCAAATTTCTATGTTTCCATAGCAAACCCTAGCTCAGTGGGAGAGGAAATTAGGTTTAGTGCTTGTGAACAATGATGACTTGGGTACCATTGGGAAAAATGGTTAAAAAATGAAGCGAGGTAAATGATAATGATGGAGATGAGGTGAAAGAAAATTAAAATAAGGCGGGGTGGGTGGGATGAAAATACCAGTGCTAACATCGGCTCTAGTAGGGGATGGTAGCTCCTTGGAGGTGCAAAGAACCGCAGATCTCTGAATTTTTAGATCAGTGCCTTATCCATTGGGAACTGGAGTCCAATCTGTAAAATAAAACTAAAACTGAAACTGAAAACACACTACAAACTTCAACCCACCCTAACAGATCATAAAATCCTTATGGCCTTCACCTCGGGCTTCAAACCTTGATGAATTCTGTCAACACTTGCTGAAAATAAAATAAAATCAAACTGAAAATACCAACCTACTCTTATCTGCTACACAATTGCCGATTAGGTGAAATGAACCTTCCATTGTAACCAATTAGGAGATGGCTACTTACTGAAGTTCTGCTGTCACTTTCCTCGAGTTGGAAGAATGATGTACATGTAGGCAACTCATGATAAAAACTGAAACCAAGGCTTATGCTGAAAAATGAGACAACATTCATCTTCTTCAATGATTGCAAAATACTGCCGAATGGATCTAGAAAATCCAGAAGCATTACCTTGTCCTAAGATCCAATAGCAAAAATACAAGTACTCCCTTCATTCTGATCTGAAAGGACACTTGGTTGTTGATTTATAGGAAGGCATAGGGAATTATAACCTTCTGCTATCTAAGTGTTGGTTGAAAATTCCTTAAGCATGAGAAATCCTGACTCAATCTCTGGAATTTTGTCTCTCTCAGGTTCATACTCCTCAAATTCATAATCTAAGTCATCCTTAAACAAGTAACATTCTTCAATATTATCAAACATGGCAACCCTATCATCTTCACAAAAGAAAACAATATCTCTTAGTTGATCTCCTTGTTGGGAATCATCATCATAAATTTGTTTACTCACAACAATTTCATGGATAATTTCATCAAGCTCCTCATCAAAATTATCTTCAGATTTATCGTACTTAGGAAAATCAGGTTCAGGAGAAACTTCATCAAATATGAACATTGAAAAAGGAGATTGTCTTTCTTCATGATGATCTATAAATCTAGTTTTAGGATTTTCCTCATCTAAACTTAGATTTTCATTTTAAAAAATGGAAGAAGTTTTACCAACACTTTCTTGACTATGTGAACACTGCAAACCCGCTTTAGCTTGGACTGTAATATGACTTTTCAGGAGTTGATCTAATCTTTAGAAAACGGAGAAAGTACTTTTTGTTTTCTTTTGATAACACAATAATTGTCTTCTTTCTCTCCTAAAGATTCACAAGGATGTTGAACATATTCTTTAACCTTTGGCTGATCAACTTGTTGTACTGCTGCAAGAATTTTCTCCTATGGGAAGTATTTATGAACATCAAGACAATATACATCATCTTTTTCTTCCATGAGAGAAAACACTTGCTCTTTTTGGTGATGAAAAGGATTTTCATGCAAAGCCTCCAATATCTCCTCATCCATGAACTCATTATCATCATTATAATCCTCTACGTTTTGAATGAAAACCTCAAATTGATCACAACAATTATTAACCAAAGACAAATATGGGTTGGACTCTTTGTATTCTTCATAAAATATTGAATGGAAAACTCTAAGAGAACAAATACTAGGAGGTGGAAAACCTTCATACCAAGATCGTGCTTTTCCTTCAAGAGAAGCCATGAACATATTTAAGAGACAATACTCAGGAAATTCAACATTCAACTTGTGTGTATGCATGTGAAAGTTAACCAGATGTAAAGCAGCATCCTTCTTATCATCATCTTTAAACATAGGCAAATTCCTTTGCCAATCTACCTTAGACATTTTATTTTGGAAACCTGGAATGTGATCCTGGATCATGGGAGCATACCTTCTTGAAATAGTTTCCATCTTGAAAATTCTTGAAGCTATTGATCTTCATACAGTGGAGTCACCATGAAGTGTTGATTTTCTGAATCTCTCATTCAATGTAGTCATTAGGTGAATGGTTCAGCCTTCATATGTGTCCAATTTTTGTTGACCATCAGCAATTAGATCTGATATTTTTCATTCTTTCCCAGGGAATATTTTTCCTTTTTATTCCCAAATAACGGAACCAAGATATTATCACTCCGCCAGATTCCCAAGGTGGAGGAAGGAATCCCAACAAAGGTAACCACAAACCAAGATATTGACTTGATAGCTAGCCCTATCAAGCCAGAGAGCTCCAAAAGGGTCACATCCAGGAGGGCTGGAGAAATTAGGGTTTTTAGGCTAGATATACAGTGTAGGTGGTTGCTTTGAATTGTTTTGGTTGGGGAAATCACTAGATGAAGAAATTAAGTCAAGGAAATCTAGGTCAGGTAAAATGAGTTAGGTTTGCAGGGATCAATGGGGCAAGGTAGGTATAATGATTATCGCTTGAAGATAATTGTTACGGAATGGTGTTGAAGTTTTAAGAAGGCTAAGAAAATAATAAGAGATGTATTTTTCTTAGACATAAGAAGATGAACAAAATATGATCAGTTACCCAAAACAGAGCATGTGCAAGAAAACATGTATTCTGATTATCTAACTTGTAAAAGATCATAAAATAGACATGAAAGTGAACATGAACACAATACTTTAAAACATATGATACTGACAAAGAAACAATTATATACATTCAATACAACAATTATCCCATAAAAGTAGTTGCGGCTCCATTTTAATAGCTTGGCCAAACTAAGTACAAAGTTTCCTTGATCAACTAGCAAAACATCAAACAGATTCCAACCTTTGAAAATGAGTCGAAAATTAAAATATATAGGCCTCAAAAAACCTTTCCCAACCTCAGGAGTCGAATCCATGAGAGGAGGAGTTGATTCACCAAATTCTGAACTAAAACCTAGAGTGTAGGGTGGTCAAAGTGACTCAACCCTAACTTTTTGCAAACTGATTCATTACACCTAATCATGACTTTTAACCTAATGTATTTACCCTAGGTAAGTCACCCACATCATATCTAATTTTAAATTCATGATTTACATTGGTAAAAATCCCATTGACCATGGTCAAAACTAAAAAAAAATTGAGAAAATTGGAAAATATTAGCAAGCTCAGAAAATGTGTCCTATGCGCAGCACCGTTTTACCACCAACTTGGAGGTTATTTTTGACTGGGTTGCAAGTGTCGAAATTGACTCCAATATAGCTTGTTGGAAATCCATTCAAGTTTAGTTTCTATATATTCCTTCAGTTTTAAAAATGAAAGTTAGTTTCCCTGCCAAAATTCATTTCTCCCAATACTGCTAAATGTGCAGTGCCAAAAGGAAATGCGCCCTCCCTTAAGCAAATGTGCCCTCCAACTTGAATACCACTTTTGGAGGCCTTCCTGATGTCCAAATTAGGCCTAGGATAGCTCGTTGGAAATTTTAGCCTATATTTGTTCCAAATATACCTTTTTTTTCTGATTGGAGTTGATTTGGCTTGTCAAAAATTGATTTTCCCAAGACTAATCAAAAAGTGAAGAATGAGGGTGCAGAAATGCAGAGTGCTCTTACAGGCAACTTTTGGAGGTCTTCCGCAACTCCAAATTGAGATCATGATAGCTCATTGGAAATAGATTCCCATTTATTTGTCATTGGACTTATCAAGCAAGTCATTTGGATAATCCAACTATGATAAAATCTGAATTTTCCGAGGTCACTTCAAAAGTGCAGAAAACCTCTTGAAGCACCTGTATTTTTGACATTTATCCCAAACCATGATAACTGTGTAAAAAATGAAGGACGTTTTTATTTTTTGACCTATCATGGACAAAAACCTCTCTCAATGTTCTCAAATGCATCTTTTTGTGGTCAGAAACACATTTTGAAGAAAACTTGGCCCTATGAGTGGCATATGAATTGGCCCTTGGAATGATTTCTTAAAAAATGATGGAGACATGATATTATGAGTTGGAATGGCCTCATACTTACTGATATGACCTAACTTATGCCTCCTCTGCTCAAATTTCTTTGTTTCCATAGCAAACCCTTGCTAAGTGGGAGAATAAATTAGGGTTTAGTGCTTGTGAACAATGATGACTTGGGCACCCCAGGGAAAAATGGATAAAAAAAAAAGCGAGGTCAATGATAATGATGAAGATGAGGTGAAAGCAAATTAAAATAAGGCGGGATGGGTGGGATGAAAATTCCAATGCTAACAACACCAATGAAACCTATCCCTTTAACAACTCCACCTAATTTTCATGGGCTTTCCTCACATTCCTCTTTGAATTTAATATTGCTTGTCGGAGGTACGACTATATTGCTGATGCTTAGAAATTCAAGCTATTCCTTGCTACGTTGAAGGTAATGGCCCTATGATGGTTCATGGGTTTGGGGGGTAAAACTATCTCCTCATGGGATGACATGAAAACCATTTTTCTGGAGAAGTACCAAGATCACTTTAAGTCTCGTGATATCAAGGAAGAAATTTTCAAGTTTATACAAAAAGAAGATGAGAATATGGAATATTGTGTCGAGAGATTTAAATATACGCTGCGGAGGTAAGACCATAGTAACCTGGACAAAGAGATTTTGAATATCATCCTTCTCTAGGTATTAAGAGAAGACTCTTTGGAGCTTTTAAACATAGTAGGAAAAGGGGATATATCGAAAGAAAATTTCGATACTATCTGCAAGTTGTGCATCCAATGTTTGTGAGCGGCTGCGAGAAATAAACAAGGGATTCGGTCATCAAAAATGTCTAGTGGATGGGTCACAAAGGTGGAAATTTGGAATCTGCTGGATAGCCTGAGGACCGATACCTTGAGTACATCATATTCCCAGATGGACACGTTGCAAGCGAAGCATAAGTAGATGGAATTGGAGAATACCATGGCCATATTATGCCCTTAATGCAAAAAGAAACATCTGTTGAATGAATGTCCATTCAACACAGTTGAAGCCTGTGAAATTTTCGAAGAGATTCATGCAACCAACTCGTGCCCTTCCTTTCTAGGATTGAACACAGTCTTTCAAGGAGAAAGTGAAGAGGGCGTGGTGGATCAACTGTATTTCATGGGATAGAAGAAGCCATGGCAGCCATGGCCACCGAATATGAATCAAGGTATGCCTCAAGACCCTTCTCAATATTTCAGTAATTTGAAAATGGTTCCCCAATATGTACCTTTTTCACTAGCATGGCCCTAGTATTGTCAATAACTACCTTGGAAACCATGGTTCCCTCATACTAGTTCGAACCCTTCATGGACCCAGAACTGGCGTGGACCTTCTCCTCCTGGAAAATTCCCCCAACTTATGCCACAACAGCAACTTTAGTTTCCTTCCAATATCCCTCCTAGTAATCCACCCCTTTGACCTCGGATTCCCATCCAACCCAATCGAAACTAATAATAAGGGAGTTCAACAAGTTGACACTATCAACCTTCCTTCATACATCATTTCTACCACAGAATTTAATGGAATAAATTTATGATACGGGCAGGTAGTGAATGCTCCAACTTCACCTAATATCATTGAAGAAGTTGATGAGGAGGTCATGGAACCAAAACCAAAAATAGTTGGGGATAAACAAAACCAAGAGATTTCAAATCAAATGCCTCCTCGACCTACTGTTATCCAGGGACACCAAGTCAATCCACACTATCCTGAAAGATTTGCCCTAAGTAAACAGAGCCCTCAAGGAGAATTTTATTTTATAGGGGAATTACAAAATTTGTTTGTTAAAATTCCCCTACTTTAAGCTATGAGGAATGTACCAATCTATGCGAAAACACTCAAATAATATTGTTATAAAAAGCCTAGAAAGAAATCAAGGGACTGACTGACCATTTATGTGATGGGAAAATTGTTTAACATCATGCTCGGAAAATTTATGCCTGTAAAATATGGGGACTTAGGGAATCCAATTGTGACGGTACAGATTAATGAGCTTGAAATCCCAAACGTACTAGTAGATTTGGGTGATGCCATAAATGTCATTACTTCTAAAACTATGCATGAATTGGGTCTTAGAAACCTTAAACCGACTCCTACTATTTTGGAATTGGCATATAGATCTACAGTCAAACCAGTAGGGAAGTTGGAAGACATTACGATTTTGGTAGACTCATGGTACTATCCCATGAATCTCTTAGTATTAAAAGCACAGTCCCTAGCTGGTGGTCATCCCTTAATTCTAGGAAAACCTTGGCTTGCAACCGCAGATGCCTATATTGGGTGTCGGTCTAGAAATATGGTTATATATAATGGGATGGTCACGAATAACCTCACTCTTTATCCTCCTCCAGAACCAGGCTCATCAAAAAAACCATCAATCAAACGAAGACCTCTACCAATGGAAGGATCTGAATCTGAAAACGAAGAAAATAGACCAGTCCTTACCATTGGGCAGGCCCTTCAATTCAAAACAGAAACATAGGATGATACCATTAACACTTCTATTAATGATCCCTGCTTTTTTTCTGATTCAGCTCATCAGATTCTGGAATCTTCCATGAGCTGTGAAACGCAGTAAAATATTAAGCCAAAAGATGAAATTGAGAACATGCCTACAACTTCGTCCCACGATTGTATTCCCATTGAAATTGAGTTGGGAAAAACATTTAACATCAACCCAAATCTTTCAGAATCCCAGACAAAACAACTCCTAAAATTTCTTTGAAACCATAAGGAATCCTTCTCTTTGGATTACACAAACATGAAGGTGATTCCTGCTAATCTATGCACTCATCATATATACACCAAAGAATATTTTCATCATGCAATATAGCCTCAGATAATAATGAACCCCACCTTAAAGAACATTGTCAAAGACGAGCTTCAGAACTTACTGGAAGTATGATTCATTATCCCATCTCGGACAGCCAGTGGGTGTCTCCACTGGTTATTATTCCCATGAATAATGGTAAATGGTGTATTTTCATGGACTATAGGGAATTGAACAAGGTAACTCAGAAAGACCATTTCCCTTTGTCGTTCATTGACCAAGTCCTGGATACCTTGGTTGGGAAGAATTTTTTCTCCTCCCTAGATGGGTTTAGTGGGTATAATCAGATCCAAATAGCCCCTAAGGACCAAGATAAAACCACTTTCACATGCCCCTGGGGAGCATTTGCATACCGAGTCCTGCCTTCGGTATTTATAATGCGCCTACAACATTCCAGAGGGAAATATTGGGGACTTTTTCTAATCTAGTCGACGATAGTGTTGAGATTTATATGGATGACTTCACTCCATACAGGGATTCATTTTAAGAAGGATTGGAAAATTTAGAAAAAGTACTCAAAAAATGCAAGCAGACCCATGTCTCTCCGAATACGATTAAATGTCACATGATGAGGGAAGAGGGAATATTTCTGGGACACCTGCTCTCAGCTTCTGGAATTTTAGTTGAAAAGGTATAGGTAATTTTTCATTTTCCTGTACCTAAGACACCCACACAAGTACGTAGTTTTATTGGTTGCGCTGGATATTATAGGTGTTTTATAGAAATTTTTTTCTAAAATAGCATCCCCACTTTTTTAGCTGCTAACTAAAGAAGTGGAATTTTTGTGTATAGATGATTGTGAAGAAGCTTTTAGAAAAATCAAGGAAGTTGTTTGTGTAGTTCCGATCCTGCGAGGACCGGATTGGGTACTTTCATTTCACATTCATACCGATGCCTCTCAGACAGTAGTTGGGGAAGTTCTAGGATAGAAGGAAGATAAGAAACCATATGCAGTTTACTATGTTAGAAATAATTTGACTCTCGTTGAACTGAACTACACAAGAATTGAAAAAGAATCCTTGGTTGTTATCTATGTCATCAACAAATTTCAACACTACATTACTGGGTATCCTACTTTCGTACATACTAATCACGTAGCAATCAAGTATTTGATTAATAAACCTATCATTCCTGGTCGCATTACGAGATGGTTGTTATTGCTTCAAGAATTTGATATTACAATATTAGATAAACTAGGGAAGGATAATGTAGTTGATGATTTTTTTTCTAGATTGGATAATAATGATGAAGGAACACCCATAGAGGACAACTTTCCAGATGAAAATATTTTTGCAATTTCCATTAATCCTTCGTGGTATGCAGATATTGCTAACTATCTTGCTACAGGAAAGGTTCTTCGTCATTTTTCATACAAGGAACAACAAAAGATCATTCATCATAGTGACTGATACTCCTAGATAGCAGGATATATCTTTCATACAGGTGTTGATCAACAATTTTGTCATTTTGTATCTGAGGATGACATTAATGAAGTGCTAAAGGCTGCTCATGATTGTCCTTGCAGAGGGAATTTTTCAAATAAGAGGACAAGACATAAGGTATTACATATAGGATATTATTTTCCTTCTATCTTCCAGTATGCTCGAGACTACGTTCGTGCATGTGACAGTTGCCAACGGATGGGTCAACCCGGTCGATCGAATGAAATGCCACTGCAGCCCCAAGTAGTCCTTGAACCTTTCGAAAAGTGGGCTATCGATTTTGTTGGTATGTTTAACCCACCTTCACATCAAAAGATCCACGTTTTGGTCTACAAAAACTATGTGACTAAGTGGTGGAAGGCAAGGCTATTGTGAAAGCAACAGAGAAGGTTGTTTCATATTTTCTATTTGAAGAGATTTTTTCTCATTATGGTGCTCTGAGAGAGATTGTTTCAGATGGAGGAGCACAATTCACATCACACATGATAGAGAGGCTTATGCAGAAATATGGAATAAAGCATAGAGTCACATCTCTGTATCATCCCCAGGCGAATGGTCAGGTGGAAAAGACAAACAAGGTATTGGAAAATATCTTGATAAAGACTTAGCAAGACATCATCGGGATTGGGCTGAAAAACTTCATGAAGCTCTCTAGGCATATAGAACAACATGGTGAAACACAACAAGGTTTTCACCATTTGAGTTGGTCCACAGGAAATCCCCCTTGTTTCCAATAGAATTTGAGATTAGTACACTCAGAACAAATATTAAGGTAGGAATAGATATGTCGGATGCCCAAAAACACCGGCTGGAATAGGTAAATTAATTGGAAGAAATTCGTTCAATGGATTTCCATAAGACTGCTACAATTCAACAACAGAGAACAAAATGGCATGATAAATTTATTAAAAAGAAGGTGTTTCACAAAGGAGATTGGGCATTACTCTATGATTCACATTTTAAGGACTTCAAGGGAAAGCTTTGCTCTCTTTGGATGGAACCTTATGAAGTGGACACGGTTTTTTATAATGGAAAAATCAGACTTGTCACAATTGATGATATTCATGATTCTTTCATAGGAAATGGACATCATTTGAGACTGTATCATCGCCAAACTTCTAAGGATGCCTTCATTAAACATCTCGCTGAAAAATCTGGTTTGAAGGTTGTTACTACAGAGAATTCCTCCTTTGTATCATTGTATTAATATATATATATATATACAATAATATGAATAAAATAATGTTACTACTCAATTGTTTTTCTTTCACCAGAACTACTACTAGTGTGCAATTTTGCGGGGATGAAATTTTTTCTAAGTACTAGGTGTTGTTACTCCTATGATGTTGCTACTCCAGAAATTTTCGAAGTGTTGGATGTTGTTACTCCTTCAATGATGTTACTCCTCCGATGATGTTACTCCAGAAATTTTCTAAGTATTGGGTGTTGTTACTCCGAAAAAATTTTATAAGTGTTGGATGTTGTTACTCCTATGATGTTGTTACTCTGGAAGATTTTGTAAGTATTGGGTGTGGTTACTCCTCTCGTGCTGTTACTCACCCAATGTTGTTACTCCCGAAATTTTTCTAAGTGTCTGGTGTTGTTACTCCAACGGTGTTGTTACTCCCTCACTGATGTTACTCCATTGGTGTTGTTACTCCATCGGTGTTGTTACTCCCTCACTGTTGTTACTCCACCAGACTATTACTTCGCTGAGGTATGTCGCTAGGTACATCCCCATAAACTTTTACGGATTTGATTAAATATTCCCTTGAAAATAAATTTGACGTGCTCATGGACAGTCATTTATTAGTTGGGGGAGGGGGGTGTTGTCATAACCGAATAACGGCATAATCAAATCACAATAATGATTTTCCAACATCATCATTAGAACCTGTGTCGATAGTACATCCCACTATTTCACCATTATTTCGAATAATTATTGAAATGAATCGGGACTCGAAGTAAGTACATTTTGACAAGCTAATCAGTCCTTTCTAAATCTTGCGAAATAATTATCATTACCATTCATAATTATTACCATAATCTATTGTGATTTTCCTCATTTTTCGAAATACTTTCCATTTTTACTTCTTACCATTACCCCATTTCATTTTCTACCATGCTATCACTGCAAAATATTAACTACTGATACTCCCTCCCAACGGTCCTCTGTTGTTCCAAAGTGCTATTACAGACCTTCTGCGGGATGGGCCCGTGAGACATGAACCCGAAAATACAGCTCTCGTCTGCAATAATGTAGTTGCATCGCGGGTTTTTATAGATGTAGAATAGGATGTATACTTCGACAGATTGTAGGAATTTGATGAGACAGTTACAGAAGAATTTTCTGTAAATCTAGACAGGGATCATTCCAGAGTGCGGGGCTTAGAAATTACTATCGTAGAGGAGGTCATTTCAGTCGTCAGTGGACTACCATAGTAAAGGCAGAAATGGTTTTCAAGAAAAAATCCCCTGGCGGAATTTCTAGAGTTGTTTCTGCAATTTGGAGAGAGGGTGGTGTTAGGTCTCCGTAATTTATTAGCAAGATTGGGAGAGTCCAATCACAGAGTTAACATCATTTCAACCAAACTTTGGGATTCTAGGATCTAGCCCTCCTGAATCCGGAGAGGGATCTCTCCAATATGTGCAAAGATGGATATTGTCTTTGAAAAGCTTAAGGTAATGATATTAGGCTAGTTATGAAGGCCAAGGGTTTTGTTTTGGTTTGGATGGTTGAGCATGAAATGTTACTTGAGGGGAAAGTCCTAAGTGCAAAGTTTCAAAAGTGAGAAGTTGCAAGCAAATAGAACAGTTTTGGTAGATAGATAGATATAACGCTGGTTTTTAGTCCATTGGGCTATGGAGTCATATCTGGGCTTTAATTGAACAACAACATCAAGTGTGATCCAAGGGGCAAGTCATCTATGTCTAAGGATCTCTTTTACAGTTTGATTTATGGGATGAAGTGATACATTAAGAAGGGGAATTAAACAGATGCGGAACGAAGAGCAGCCTAGGATCTGATGAGTACTTTTAAACCGGTCAGCCTTTGACAAACACTTTAAGAAGGACACGAAAGCAGACTAGGATCTGGTAAGTACTTTTAAACCAACCAGCCTTTGACACACTTCCAATAGAAAACATACAAAACAAGGGGAAACACAACGATAACACAGAATGGTCTAAGATCTAGCAAGTGCTTCTAAACTAGCCAACTTTTAACACATTCCAAGGGAAACAATCTGTTAGTTATGCAGACAAGTCTGGGACCAGGGCTAACCATATCTTCCTTCAGTTCATCATCACATAACATATACTGAAAGTAACATTCAGAAATAATATTCAGCTAGGACGATAAAATGAGGGAATGCCAGCATTCTCATGCCTAAACTGAATTAAGTCATTCCTAAATAACACAGATTGGAAGAAAACATTCAAATAAAGATTTCTCAGCCAGAGAAGGTTACTGATATACAGCAGGTCCTAACCCTGTTTAAACTGTTCTTTACAGTGGAAAATGAAACAACATGAAAACATAAATAAAACAACAAGTTACAAATGAGAATAACATCACCGTCAATATAGATCAGGATCCCACGAAACAGCCTTTATATTGATGTCAAACCAGCTACAAACTTCAAGTCCAATGTTTCAGTTCAGAAATCATCTTCACTATTCAACCTAACTACTCTAGCACAAACAGAGCTTCAAGGGCCAGTGAATACTATGTACAAATAGAAGTCTCAAGCTCAAGTGTATTTCAAAGTTCTGCAACCAACAACTCCTCATCTTATGTAGAAGTACTTATAGGAAGATGAGGAGGTGAGATTTTAACAAAATATCTCAAGGACAGTTAATGCAGAGTGAAGACTTCTCGGCCCTTTGAGAGGCTCGAGGGAAAAATTTATAGGTGGATCACTACATTAACCGTTTCACAATAAATATCAAAGCTCGGTGGAAGCTTTGTTTGACTTTGAGGCTCTGTGTATGTTTTGGAATAACTCTGCAGATATTTATTTATTGGTTTCCTTGCAGAAATAACCTCTTGGCAATGCTGGAGGCAGATATTTCTTCGAGCAATAACTTCGGCCTCTGTTCTGAATGGTTTGAGGCAACAGGTGGCTCGGTGGTAGCTGAGGAATCAATTTTCCTCAGATGTGGCGGTGGAGGCTTTCTGTCTGATAAAACACTTTAGGTTTTTCCTTTAAACTGTGTTTTAGATTGGGGATTAGGCTTTTGATAACTGTCTTAGCCGTAATCCCCATAAAAACTGTCATCAATCTTCATCTGATGTGCTTTAGTCTCAAAATTGATACTCTTTAACTGTGTTGATTTAAAACAGTGTCTTGTCGATGTGCAGACCCGCGCTGGGCTTTACGGCATCAATACTCATAGAGTACTGAAGAAACATGGAATAGAGCCCCGTGAATGGCTTCTTTTAAGATAGCTCGAAGGCACAGGAAACGTCTTTCCCATCCCTCGGCTTTCCTTCATTCTATAATGGAAAACCATTAAAACACTTGCAAAACACAACAACAGTTAAGAAATCCTGCGGGAATAGGTTTAAACTGCTTCGGATGGCGGGGGAGGAGCGTAGCCGTCGGATGAAGGCAACCAACGGTGGAGATCTGCATAGAAAGGCAAAAAGGATAGCGGGAGAAGAATAAGGAGGAGCAGTTTTGGACCGTCCGATCTGGACACGTGGACGGTCCAGATTTAATCGGAGGGTCTCAATCGGGGGTGGCACAAAAGGGGATGCGATTGAACTTCCAGTGCGATTAAGCGCTGGCCGTTGATCTGCAGATCAGATCGACGGCGGAAAACGAATCGGCGGGTTTTGAAATGGCGGTAGGACTTGCGATCGGAGGGAATAAGGGTCGTTGGATAGGCGGGAAATGGACGGCCCAGATTTAATCGGAGGATCGCAATCGGGGAGGTCACAAAACAACATGCGATTGAAACTTTGCGATTGAGCCCTTTGCGATTGAGCGCTGGCCGTTGATCTGAGGACCAGATCGACGGCGGGGAATGAATCGGAGGTAATCACAAGGGGGTGAAACATTGCGATGCGATTTTGCGCGATCGGTCTTTTTGATCTAACCATTTTATATTTAACATGTGACTTTGGCTCATTAAATCAAAACTTTGGAAAAGAGGGTTTTTGTAATTTACAAAGGAAAAATGGGTCGGAAATGAAATATTCACAAGGTTTAAGCGCCGAGGGCGGGCTCAGGGTTATATGGAAATAATATGATCGGGGGTCTTAAGCAGCAAGGCTAATCGCAATCGGAACTTTTGGAGTATGGCAAAGACTTGCGTCTTTGATTCTTTCCGATGCGATTAGCACCTTATCGTATTAGCAAATGGTTCCAGACCCAAAGCGTATGGTGGGGAAGTGGTTTAGGGCTTAGCTCAAGGGGCTTAGGCCTATAGCAATGAAACTTTGATTTTTTATGAGAATTTTCAAGGATTTTAATGGCTTTGGGGGTTCCAAAATAGTTAAAAAGTGAGTTTTTAACTATGAAAGGGGAAATTTTCATAAATGGAAAGAAGAGGACTTATGAAAACAAGGTAGTTTTGATGTAGAAAAGGGGAGCAGATGAAGGGTTTTGAGAAGAGGAGAAATGGCGATCTTTCAGCAGTCTTTCAGTTGGAGTCAACAGAAATTCCTGAGTATAAAAAATGGGACAGCAAATGAGGATTTTGGACAGAGGCATGAGGCCTTAAAGAGACTTCAAGAGCCAACAATTTTTTAGTGATAAAATTTGTTCCTTGGAGGCTCAAAAAAGATCTTAGCCACCTTTTGGTATAACAAAATATTATAGGTGCCGAGAGAGAGCAGTTCCGAAAGGGAGAGGATACGATCAAAATTCTCCTCGCCACATCCATGGGGAGAGGTGGCATACTTTGTTATGAGGTATATAACTTTGCGAGGGGAGATTTACTACCCTAATCAAACATCACTTTAAGCTCCCGGCTCACCTCCGATACAGGCATAAGTTCACTCCTTGGACATGCTTTTTTTTCTTTTGAAAAATCTCTAGCCTATGGCACAGTCTACCCGATGCTCGTGGTGGGTATTAGCGGTTCTTAGAAATCATGAGATGGTTCATATATTGGTAATGCATGCATTGGCCCAATTTCATGTTCCCTAGGCACAATTTCTTGAGCTGACAGAGGAAGAAGTGGAAGCCCTGATAGCTGCAAGAGAGGAAGATTAGCCAGAGGAAATGGAGGAAGAAGAGTTAACATCTCCCGATGGATCATCTGAGGAAGATGAGCCAGAAGAAATGGAAGAAGAAGAACCAACATCTCTTGTTGGTTCAACAGAAGAAGATGATGCAGAGGAAATGGAGTAAGAAGAACCATCATCCCCTGGTGGTTCAATAGAAGAAGAGGAACCAGAGGAAATGGACGAATAAGAGGCCATAGTTGATGCTACTACACAAGAACCAATATATCTTGTTAGTCCATTAGAGGAAGAGGAACCATAAGAAATGGAGGAAGACGAAGCCACAGTTGATGCTGTGACACAAGAACCAACATCTCCTATTGGTCCAATAGAGAAAGAGGAAGTATAAAGAATGGACGTAGAAGAGGCCGCAACCAATGTTGTTATAAAATAACCAACATTAGATGTTGGCATGAAAGAAGAAGAAATAGTGAATATAGAAGGTGGTATAGTCGAGGTTGTTACACAAGAACCAATCTCTCCTGTGGGACCAATTGATGTGAGAATTATCGGAATAGAGGATAGAGATGATGTTGTTCCTCAGAAATCATCATCCACTGTGGAGGCACAAAGAGAATCAACGCTAGTTAGAGGGCTGGCAAGTGATGTTGTTACACAAGAAATAACATCACTTGCCCAAGAAAATTTGTATCTTGAAGAAAATAGTGGTGTTACACAAGAACCACCACTAATTTAGATGAGCCAGGAAATTATGGAAAAGACATGTCCTGTAGTCGACACTATTCCACAAGCACCAGTGTTGACTGCAGGACAAAAAGGTGATGAAGAAGAAGGCTTCGTCCAAACAGAGAATAAATTTAGTGAAGAGAAAGAGCCTAAGGTAGTGGACATGACCAGAACATACATAGAGGAGAATGTCCCTCATTGTCCGTTTCTTTCCACTCTACCGAGAGGTGCAAAGAAGTTTCACTCTCCTCATCACTTGATAGAAGAAGTAGTTTTACCTTCGGTCTTAGAATTTGTCAGGACCAGTGTTAGGTCCCTATATTACTAGTATAGACCCTTATTGTTGTTAGTGTAACCTCCTTATTGCTATTTTTCTACCCCTGTAACCCCAATATTGTTATTATTTTGCCCTTACATTATTATTGTTAGATCGGCTAGGATTATATTGTGACCCCATGGACTCCTATATATAGAAGGAGGTTTTGTCATTTGTATCATCCAATAATTGTTCATTTATGTAATGTAAAGGAGGTTTCCACCTAAAAGTAGCTTATTTCTAAGGCGTTGTTCTCTCTTTTCTTCTATTTTTGGAGTTGGTTTCATAACATTTGGTATCAAAGCTTTGGATTCTAGGGTTTCGCTACTCCAAATAGGCCATTATGGAATTTTCGCTATATATTTTTTTATACGAAGATTCAGAAGCTGAATTTTTTTCAGAGCGAAGAATAAATCCCGAGGAACGTCATGTAAACATATTAGATCTTGGTTCGCAACAGTTTAGGAGATATGATCTGTGTAAGTTAGGGTTTGTTCAGGCTCTCGAATTTCACCTAAAAAAGGTCATCGAGACATTTGCGATATAACATTTGTTCTACAAAGGTTCTGAATCTGAAATTTTTATAGAGTGAAGCCGAAATCATAAGGAAATTCCTGTGAAAATTTCAGATCTTGATTCTAAAATTTTTTAGATATATGATCCGTGGAAGGTAGGATTTTTTCAGGCTCCCAAATTTCATCTTAAAAACCAACCCTAGAAGAGGAAGAAATGAGTTCGACCATATCATGTAATGCATTGGCAGGAATTACCACTCCTCAAACTCTCAAGATAAAAGGACATATCAAGAAGAAAAAGGTAATAGTGTTGATTGATTCGGGTAGTACCCATAATTTTATTCATTGTAAGGTAGCCAAGGAATTGAATTGTTTCCTATACCCAACACCAGAATGTCAAGTGATGGTTGCAAATGGAGAAACTATAAATTGCTCTGGAAAATGCCATAATATCAAGCTAACCATGGGGGAATATGTATTTAATATTCCAATTCTTTCCATTCCAATGGGATGTGTTGATGTTGTACTAGGAGTACAATGGTTACAATCTTTGGGGATGGTAGCTTTTGAGTTTCAAGAACTCTTCTTGAAATTTTTTTCAGAAGGAAAGGAAATTGAATTACGGGGTATCGCAGGGAAGCCAAGAAAGATAATAAGCTCTAATCATCTATTTCTCCAGATCTCCAAAAAGTCTTGGACAATCATTCCAAGGTGTTTGAAACTTCGAAAGGACTCCCACCTATTCATAATCATGACCATGCTATTCATTTGATTCCAGGAATTGTTCCTCCAAACATCAGGCCTTACAGATATCCTTATGTCCAAAAGAGCGAAATTGAACATATGATTGCATAAATGTTAGAGGCTGGAATAATTCAACCTAGTCAAAGTTATTTCTTTGCTCCAGTAGTATTAGTGCAAAAGAAGGATGGATCATGGTGCATGTATCCGAATTATAGGGAGCTCAGTAAGCTCACTATTAAAGATAAATTTCCCATTACTGTGATTGAAGAATTATTGGATGAATTACATGGTGAGATTTATTTTACCAAGATGGATCTTCATTCAGGATATCATCAAATTAGAATGAAGACTCAAGATATTCTGAAAACAGCGTTTTGAACTCATGAGGGTCATTATGAATTTTTGGTCATGCCTTTGGGCCTTACCAATGCACCTTCTACATTTCAAGGGTTGATGAATTCAATTTTCAAACCCTTCCTTAGAAAATTTGTGCTAGTATTTTTTTATGACATACTAATCTACAACAGGTCTTGGAAGGATCAGGTTCAACATGTTGACAGGGTGCTCAAACTATTGGAGGAGAAACAATTATATGCAAAAAAATCCAAATTTTTCTTTGGAGTACAAGAGGTGGAATAGTTAGGTCATATTGTATCTCACGAGGGTGTTAAGGAAAACCCTAAAAAAATTAAATCCATTAAGGAATGTAAATTCCCCACAACCATAACGAAGTTGTGAGGATTTCTCAGGTTAACTGGTATTATCACAAGTTTGTTAAGAATTATGGGAGAATAGCAGCACCTCTAACAACATTATTGAAGAAAGATAAATTTTCATGGACTCTTGAAGCAACTAAGGCCTTTGAACATCTTAAAGAGGCAATGTGTCTAGCACTAGTCTTAGCTACGCCAAACTTCACAAAAACCTTTATTATTGAATGTGATACCTCGGGAAATGGAATTGGTGTTGTTTGAATGCAAGAAGGAAGACCCATTTCTTTTGAAATTCGTCCAATCAAAGGAAAGTATTTACAGAAAGCTATTTATGAGAAGGAAATGTTGGCAATACTACATGCACTAAATAATTGGAGACCTTACCTAATGGGAAGACACTTCAAGGTAAAAACTGATCATGATAGTCTTAAACACTTTTTGGAACAAATAATATATTCAAAAGAGCAGTAAAAATGGGTCACAAAGATGTTGGGTTATGACTTTGAAATCATCTACAAAAAAGGGAAGCTAAATGTTGTTGGAGACGCACTCTCAAGAAATGATGACAAGGTGAAAGCATTGTGTTTTTCCATTTCTATTATCCAACCAGAATGGATAACCGGAGCAAGGGATGAATGGAAGAAGGATGAAGAAGTGTGGATACTCATTAAAAATTTGCAGCAAGATCCTAGTACATCTGATGCATTTAGTTGGAAAAATGATTCCTTATGGTACAAAGATCTCTTATATATTTGCAAGAATTCCCAACTGTTAGGTCCCTATATTACTAGTTTAGTCCCTTATTGTTATTAGTGTAGCCCCCTTATTATTATTGTTGTACCCCTGTAACCCCAATATTGTTATTATTGTGCCCTTACATTATTATTGTTAGGTCGGCTAGGATTATATTGTGGCCCCATGGACTCCTATATATAGAAGGAGGTTTTGGTCATTTTTATCATCCAAGAATTTTTCATTTATGTAATGTATTGGAGGTTTCCCCCTTGAAGTGGCTGATTTATAAACCGTTGATCTCTCTTTTCTTCTATTTTTGGAGCTGGTTTCATAACATTTGGTATCAGAGCTTTGGATTATAAGGTTTCGCTGCCCCAAACAGGTCATCATGGAATTTTCGCAATAAATTTTTTTCTATGAAGGTTCAGAATCTGAAACTTTTACAGCACGAAGCCAAAATCGTGAGGAACCTCCTCTAAAAATTTCAGATCTTGTTTCACAATATTTTTGGAGATATGATCTGGGGAATTTAGGGATTTTTCAAGCTCCTGAATTTTAACTAAAATAGGTCATCGTGGAATTTTCGATATAAATATTCTTATACGAAGTTTTAGAAGATGAAATTTATATAATGCAAAGCCAAAATATTGAGGAACCTACTGTAAAAATTTCAGATCTTGATTCGTAATATTTTTGGAGATATGATATGTGGAAGTTAGGATTGTTTCAGGCTCTCGAATTTCATCTCAAGGAGGTGACCGTGAGAAAAACATCATAACTCTCTCTCTGAGCATCAGAATAGAATTGTGTAAAAAGTGACCACAAGTACATGGACTGTATTTTTCAATATATCAATTTTAGAGCCAAAGGAGGAAACAGTGACACGTTGCAAGTCGTACAAGTTCTCTCTACTCAACCAGTCCATAATTAGGTCATTGTCGGAGATTGGGCATAACTTTGTCTTGAAAATCCAAATCAAGTCAGACCTATGGCATTCAAAAGAAGATTCGTAGGGATAATTCGGGACCGAATTTTAGATATTAAAGATCTGAAATCACAGAGATAATTCAGTTTCAATATCAAGCTCTGCAAAAGCAAGATAAAGGTGTGTAATTTTTTTCCGAATTGCATAAGTCTTGTGTGAAACATAAATTTGAAGTGATTCCAAGGGAATATTGAAGCATAGATATCAGTATTGGGTTCTAAAATTCCACCTAAAAATAAGTCAACACACATTAATCCTTCAGAAGGCTCTACTATGACTCATGAAGAGGAAGAAGCGCTACATGACATATCCAAATTACAAGAGCAAGTGCACCAAATTTCGCTCTCGCAAAGAGCAACAAAAAATGAAGTGGAAGTTTTGAAGAAAGGCGTGGAAGCTAAGATGGATGGTTTGAAGAAAGTCGTGGAAGCTAATATGAATGGCATGGAAGCTAAGATCAATGAAAAAATGTAAGACAACATGGAAGACATGAAGAATGATCTAAAAGAAGACATGGAAGTTTTTATGACAAGGTTAATACAAGAAATGATTCCTAATGGCGAAAATATAGTAGAGGAAAATCACGGTGAGAACCAAATAAATGTTAACTGTGATTTCATAAACTCTAATGTTGGATTGAAGAACCACCATATTCCAAAGATGGATATGAGGAAGTTTGATGGCAAGGATCCCATAACATGGATACTACATATGGATTTTGATCTCAATAATGTGCAAAACACACAAAAGGTATGCATTGCAACTTTACATTTAGAACAAAATACATCTGTATGGTATCGATGGCTTTGCTCTCGTAAAAAAATTGTTACTTGGTCAATTTTTACAGAGGAAATGATAGCACATTATGAGGATACAAAGAGAAACACCTTCTTTCGCCAATTGATAAATCTCAATCAAAAGGGTTCAGTGGTGAAGCACATTGAGGACTTCCAAAAACTAAATATAAGGGTAACTGGTATTCCAGAGGAACTTAGGATTGATGTCTTCATAGGGACTTTACAGGATAGCATCCAACATTAAGTTCACGCTTGGGAACTTGATTCATTGGAAAAGGAATTCAGGTTGGCAAGAAAAATTGAATGTAAAATTATGGCGACAAGGAATCCTACCACTCACATATATAAAGATGGAAGTGTTGCTACTCCTAGACTTCCACAACCTACAAGGTTGACACCACAAAAATTGGAAGAATAAAGAGAAAAATGGCTTTGCTACAGTTGTGATAAAAAATACACTAAAGGTCATAAGTGTGCTAAGAAGAAATTATTTTACATAGATTGTGAAGAGGAAGAAGAAAATGAACAAGAATCTTCAAAAGAAGAGAATATATACCAGGAACCAACCCTAGAAGAGGAAGAAATGAGGTAAACCATAACCATGTGTAATGCATTGTAAAATTGCCTCCTCAAACTCAAAGATAAAGGACATATCAAGAAGAAAAAGATAATAGTGTTGATTGATTCAGGTAGTACCAATAATTTTATTCATTGTAAGGTAGCCAAGGAATTGAATTGTTTCCTATACCCAGCACCAGAATGTCAAGTGATGGTTGCAAATGGAGAAACTATAAATTGCTCTCGAAAATCCCATAATATAAAGCTAACCATGGGGGAATATGTATTGAATAGTCTAATTCTTTCCATTCCAATGGGAGGTGTTGATGTTGTACTAGAAGTACATTGGTTACAATCTTTGGGGACGGTAAATTTTAATTTTCAAGAAATTTTCTTGAAATTTTTTCGGAAAAGAGTCAAATTACGAGGGAGTAGCATAATAGCAAGGAAACTGGGAAATATAATAAACAATATTCATTGAAAACAGAGAAATAAAACAGAGAAGCATTCTTAATTATGCCTCACTACTTAAAGGTTCCAACATCAAAATCATCTATTTCTGCAGATCTCCAAAAAGTCTTGGACAATCATTCCAAGGTTTTTGAAACTCCAAAAGGACTCCCACCTATTCGTGATCATGATCATGCTATTCATTTGATTCAAGGAAGTGTTCCTCCAAACATCAGGCCTTATAGATATCCTTACTTCCAAAAGAGCGAAATTGAACGTATGATTGCAGAAATGTTAGAGGCGGGTATAATTCAACCTAGTCAAAGTTCTTTCTCTGCTCCTGTAGTATTGGTACACAAGAAGGATGGATCATGGCGCATGTTTCTGGATTATAGGGAGCTCAATAAGCTCACCATTAAAGATAAATTTCCCATTCCTATGATTGATGAATTATTGGATGAATTACATGGAGCAATTTATTTTACCAAGTTGAATCTTTGTTCAGGATATCATCAAATTAGAATGAAGACTGAAGATATTCCAAAAACAACATTTCGAACTCATGAGGGTCATTATGAATTTTTGGTCATGCCTTTTGGCCTTACCAATGCACCTTCTTCATTTCAAGGGTTGATGAATTCCATTTTCAAACCCTTCCTTAGAAAATTTGTGCTAGTATTTTTTGATGATATACTAATCTACAGCAGGTCTTGGAAGGATCATGTTGAACATGTTGACAGGGTGCTCAAACTATTGCAGGAGAAACAATTATATGCAAAAACGTCCAAATGTTTCTTTGGAGTACAAGAAGTGGAATATTTGGGTCATATTGTATCTCACGAGGGTGTTAAGGTAGACCCTAACAAAATTAAAGCCATTAAGGAATGGAAAGTCCCCACAACCATAAAATAGTTGCGAGGATTTCTCGGGTTAATAGGGTATTATCGCAATTTTGTTAAGAATTATGGGAGAATGCAGCACCTCTAACAACATTATTGAAGAAAGATGCATTTTCATGGACTCCTGAAGAAACTAAGGCCTTTGAACATCTTAAAGAGGCAACGTGCCTAACACCAGTCTTAGCTATGCCAGACTTCACAAAAACCTTTATTGTGGAATGTGATGCCTCAGGAAATGGAATTGGTGTTGTTTTAATGCAAGAAGTAAGACCCATTGCTTTTTAAAGTCTTCCAATCAAAGGAAATTATTTACAGAAAGTTATTTATAAGAAGGAAATGTTAGCAATACTACATTCACTAAAGAAATGGAGACCTTACCTAATGGGAAGACACTTCAAGGTAAAAACTAATCATGATAGTCTTAAACTCTTTTTGGAAAAAAGACTATCTTTAGAAGAGTAGAAAAAATGGGTCACAAAGATGTTGTGTTATGACTTTGACATCATCTTCAAAAAAGGGAAGCTAAATGTTGTTGCAGATGCACTCTCAAGAAAGAGTGAAGAGGTGGAAGAATTTCTTTGTGCCATTTCTATTATCCAACCAAATTTGATAACTAAAGCAAGGGATGATGGAAGAAGGACGAAGAAGTGTGGACACTCATTCAAAATTTGTAGCAATATCCTAGTACATCTTATTCATTTAGTTGTAAAAATGATTCCTTATGGTACAAAAAGGTAAAAACTAATCATGATAGTCTTAAACTCTTTTTGGAACAAATACTATCTTCAGAAGAGCAGCAAAAATGGGTCACAAAGATGTTGGGTTATGACTTTGAAATAATCTAAAAAAAAGGGAAGCTAAATGTTGTTGCAGATGCACTCTCAAGAAATAATGAAGAGGTGGAAGCATTGCTTTGTGCCATTTCTATTATCCAACCAGATTGGATAACTGAAGCAAGGGATGAATGGAAGAAGGATGAAGAATTGTGGACACTCATTAAAAAGATGCAGCAAGATCCTAGTAAATCTTATACATTTAGTTGGAAAAATGATTCCTTATGGTACAAAGATCGCTTATATCTTTGTAATAATTCCCAACTAATTCAAAAGATTCTTTTGGAATTGTACAATTCCCCTTTAGGAGGACACTCGGGATTTTTAAAAACATACCACAGGGTGAAGAAAGAATTTTTTTTGGATTTCCTTAAATCTGATATTCAAAAGTTTGTGGCGGAATGTTTGGTTTTCCATCACAATAAAGTTGAGACAATTAATCTCCTGGGTCTTCTACAACCTTTTTCCATTCCAAGTCAATGTTGGGAGGATTTTTCAGTGGATGTTATCACAGGTTTACCTGAATCCGAAGGAAAGAGTGCCATCGTGGTGGTAGTTGACAGACTTACCAAGTATGCACACTTTTGTGCATTATCTCATCCATTTAAAGCAATTACAATTCCTACTACATTTATGGACACAATTCAAAAGCTACATGGAAACCCAAAGATTACTATGAGCGACATATATCCCATTTTTACTAGAAATTTTTGGATGGATTTATTTTCTTGTTTGGGTACTCAATTAGCTCATAGCTCATCTTATCATCCTCAATCCAATGGTCAAACTGAGTTAGTGAACAAATGTTTGGAAGGATATATTCATTGCTTTGTATCTGATAAACAAACACAATGGGTCAAGCGGTTACCTCTCGCTGAATGGTGGTATAACACTTCCTTCCATATTGCAGAAAAAATGACCCCATTTATGGCACTATATGGATATCATCCACCATCCATCACATCATCTTTAAGATAAAATTCTAAGGTTCAAGAAGTGGAAGATCACATCGAGCATCAACAAGAAGTTCTCCAACTCTTAAAGGATAACCTAAATTTGGCACAAAATCGAATGAAACAACAGGTAGATCAACATTGCAGCGAGAGAAGTTTTGATGTAGGAGACTGCGTATTTTTACAGCTACAACCATACAAACAAATGTCCCTCAAGCAAGCTAAGAAGGATAATAAATTATCTCCAAAGTACTATGGTCCTCACAAGGTGTTGCAAAAGATTGGTACTATGGCATACAAATTGGAGCTTCCTGATTCTTCGTGAGTGCATCCAGTTTTTATGTTTCATGCTTAAAGAAGATTAGAGTATCTCATCAAGTGGAAGAACTTACCCACTAAAGGTTCGACATGGGAGGATGATAATTTTATACAGAAGCACCCAGAGCTACTCAAGCGTTGAGGACAACACTTTTTTTAAGGAGAGGGGCATGTTAGGTCCCTATATTACTAGTTTAATCGCTTATTGTTATTAGTGTAGCCCCCTTATTGTTATTGTTGTACCCCTGTTACCCCAATATTGTTGTTATTGTTCCCTTACATTATTACTGTTAGGTCGGCTAGGATTATATTGTGGCCCCATGGACTCCTATATATAGAAGGAGGTTTTGGTCATTTGTATCATCCAAGAATTGTTCATTAATGTAATGTATTGGAGGTTCCCCCCTCGAAGTGGCTAATTTCTAAACCGTTGATATCTCTTTTCTTCTATTATTGGAGCTGGTTTCATAACACCAACTAAAAAAAAATATTCTTTTGGAATTGCACACTTCTCCTTTGGAATTGTATTATGGTCCTTACAATGTATTGCAAAATATTGGTACTATGGCATACAAATTGCAGCTTCCTACTTCTTCGCGAGTGCATCCAGTTTTCCATGTTTCGTGCTTAAAGAAGGTTATAGGGGAAAAACTTCCAGTTCAAACAATATTTCCGGAACTTGATGAGGAAGGAAAATCATATTGGAACCTGAAGCGGTCACGGAAACAAGAACACGACAACTACAAAATCGATCAATTTCATAGTATCTCATCAAATGGAAGAACTTACCCACAAAAGATTCTACATGGGAGGATGAGAAATTTATACAGAAGAATTTGGAGCTACTCAAGCATTGAGGATGACATTTTTTTGAAGGAGATATTGAACCCTTAGTTAAACTGAGAGGGGGGGGGGGTGAATCAGTTTAACACATACATGGACTTTTAATACTTTTCTTTTAAATCTTATTTACACCTTCATTTCATGGTCAACTTAATATGTGAGCAATATTAATCTGTGAGCAACAAGTATTACTATCAAACAGATTTGTTAATGTAATAGCAGATTGAATATGAGAGCAACAAGTATTAATCAGATGAGATAAACCACATCAACACATAAACATCATGCACAGAGACACCAGATATAAGTGGAAACCCATAAAGGGAGAAAACCACATCTTATTATTGTTGTGATGCAAAGGCAAGCTCCAACTCCCTCTCACCACTGTTTCAGCAGGCACCAACCTATAGGAGGCTCTATCCTCAATTCTGCAAGCTACAACTTGCAAGGAAGCTCCAACTCCCATCAATTTTCTACAGGCACCAACCTACAGGAGGCTCCAACCTCAGTCAGCTACAATTGACATTTTATCAAGCTACAACTTGATGTGGAAGCACCTACTCCCATCTATTTTCTGCAGGCACCAACCTACAGGAGGCTCCTACCTCAGTCAGCTACAACTGACATCTATCAAGCTACAACTTGATAGGGAAGCTCCAACTTCCTTACTCTTTCAAAAGAAAAAACACTTGATAATTTACCTTGGATATCAGCTCTGTTTTGTACCTTCTTCTCTGTTGTTCATCAACTCTTATATCAGACCTGCATCATCTCTACTCAGCCCCTTCTTCTTCTTTTCTTAGCTCCTCCTTATTCACATTCTTCTTGCAGCTTGCTTATTTTCTTCTACTATCTTCAATTCTGTTGCACACTCTCTCCTCTTCTCATTCTCTTTTTCATCAAAACTCTCCTCTTGGATATTACCCCCTTTTATACAAGATAGCTTCATGACTATTTGTATTCTACTGGGAAGTCGAAATGGATAGTCATGTCTCTTTGCCTTCTGCCTTCTCATCTCTTTTCAGCTTACTCAGAAAAATGTAACTGTAGGTGCTTATTTTAATATTACAGTGGGATATTTGCTCTCTTTCGGAGACTTGCCAATGCATCACAAACAATAAAAACAATTAAAACATTTACATTCGAATTACAATGTGAACTCCAGCTCACTCATTTTGTCTCTTGGCTTGCTGCGCATTTGTCTTTTCTCTAACTGTCTCTTTGTCCCTTTCTCTTCTCTGTACGCCTTTCTGTTTATGGCTGCTGCGTAACTCCTGAATTTATGAACTGCATTTTTATTTTAGTTTTATACCGGCGCTTTATATATAAATGAATCTGCTAACTGTAATTCAATCCTTTACACGCAGCAAGTGTCTTGTTGATGTGGCAAGTTCCGCAGGCCGGAACATACATATATTACAATTGTATTACATTAATAATCGCCCTCCCGTTAAGCTGAGGCCCGTGGGTCTACAGACCACGCGGCATGTTTTTAATACAACCGCAACAATGCAATATGTATACATATAACAGCGCCCTTTCATATATACAAATAAGTAATTTCAACTCTCGGCATACATACACACTTCCTTTTTAAATCAATTCTCAGCGTAATATAGTGAAGACATATTAAACATATAAGAACTCCTTTTGGGCCCACTTAACACACTTCCCGATGCAATGAGTCTTCTCCGAATGCTATTTATCGCTCCTGCTCCGATTCCGATTCGATATGATTCCAATCATCTGTCCCGGCAAATCAATGAATACCATAATATATATATATATATATATATATATATATATATATATATATATATATATATATATATATATACCTTTTAATACCTGCTCCAGATGCGATGCAAATCGCGATCACAAATACGCTATGTTTGAATGTAAACCGGTGTCTACTCCTTTGGAACCCGTCCGATTCAATGGGATATGCCACTTTGAATTGATATCACTCAACTATTGCAGCTCCAATGTGCTCCGATTGCGATTCAATCGGAAATCACCAATCGGTAATTGCAATGCGCTTCCACCTTTGGACTCTTCACATTTCCGATCCGATTGGGGAGGGGTCCCACCTTATAAAACTTTGTTTTATGTGCTCCATAATATATATGCCTTGGACCTTTGGTTCTTTTGTTTTCGGGATTAATAATATGAAATTTATAATAAAGCGCTCCTTTTGTATATATTTATGCTTTGACCTTTGTTTATATGATGCGCTACACATATATGTAAGGTGATGGATATATATATATGTATCCTCCATCGGGGTAGGCGATTCCCGGAATTTATGTGCCTTGCCGCTTGGGGTTAAGCGATTCCCGGAATACGGTTCTATGCAATTCCCAGAATATTTGTGTTATGTATAACACCGATTGGAGTGTGCGATTCCCAGAATATTTGTGTTATGTTAAATGTATAACGCTGGTTGGAGTGTGCGATTCCTGGAATATGGTTCTTCATTATATGCGTAACGCCCGGCTTGGGGTATGATTCTCGGTATTTTATAACTGCTCTGCCTCTGCCTCTGCTGCTTCTGTCGTTCTGCCTCTGCTTCTGTCTCTGTGATAACGGCTCTGCCTCTGTTATATTCGCTTCCTCTGCCTTCATTTGCTTCTTTGCTACCTCCATTGTATTCGCTGCTTCCTTTTCCTGTTTCTGCTTCAGCGCTGCCTCCTTTGCCTGTCTCTGCTTCAGCGCTGCCTCCTTTTCTTGTCTTTGCTTCAGCGCTGCCTCCTTTGTTTCCTTCATTTGCTTCTTTGCTGTCTTCATTGCCATGATAACAACTCTGTCTCTGTAGCTATTTGTCTTACGCTCTCTCTTTTAATTCATCTACTCCTTGACTGATGCTACTCCTTAATTCTCCTTTTGCGGCCTTTGCTTCTTTAAATGAACTTGTCTCTACTGCTCGACCCTCTCTACATCTTGCTGCTTTGCTGCTCTCTTTGCCTTGTTGCTTCCTTAGGTGTTCCTCCTTTGCCATCTCCTTTGCCTTATTGCTGGTTCAGGTGCTGCTCCTTTGTGCTCCTTTGCCATCAATGACAACATTTCCAACATTCTCCCCCTTTGGCATTGATGGCAACACATCCATCGATAATCCAATGCTTCCTCCAAATCTTCCTCTGTCTAGCTTCTTTTAGAAGATTTTTTCTTCTATTTCTTGCTTTTCCTCCCCCTTTGACATCAATGGCAAAGGGTTGCACATTTCTCAGTGTTGATTCTTTCTTTGCATTTCTTCTCTCTGATATGTGTTTAGGCCTTCTTCTTCTGACTGTGTATCTTGCTGCTCCAAACTGGTGTATAAGGGTTGTTGAGAGAACATTTTTGAGATTATTTGAACTTGTATATACACATTAAGTCGATATCATTTTAAAGCATAGACTTCTTGCACTTGTATAGAGAGTAGGTGATGACAGCCATATATAATCAGACTTGTATAATGCGAACTGCATTATTGGATCAAGACTTAAGGATTGTGAATGCTCCATGTGACATATAAATCTTGCTTCAGCTATATTATAATCTTCATTTGAAATCCATATCTGTTGAGGAAATTGTAGTTGGAGTATGTCTTCTTCTGCAATACTCATCTGCAGTACAGTATTTGTTCATTTTTTATGAAGCTAATATGTCTTTTATAGCTGCGGTTCACTTTCCTTGCCTGTTGGTGATGATTTGAGCTAGGATGCTGATAATAATCTTGCATTAAATAGCTACAGATCCTTGTTACTGATATGAATCAACCAAAATTTGATCTAAGAAATCAACTCCCTTTACTGCTTCCATAATGTACTTTCACAACAAAACCTTGAGGCTAGATACATTCAATTTATTGTTTAGACTTACTTATCAACCAAACACTTTTCTTTATGACATAAGGGGTTATGTATGTCAGCGATCAATCTATTTTCAATGGTGAGATGTTAGCAAATCCTTTCTGCTGAAGTATGTTCGTGATAAATCAATAACAGATTTTTGAGCTTCAGCTGTCACAACTCATCCTTCATACTTTCGATACTTTAATTGTTCCATGATGATGATCTTTCACACGAATATATTCAAGTTGTTTACTTGAGATTTTAGCCAACAGGCTTCACCCAGTTTGTGAACAATCTTCAAAAAGAGGTCTTGAAGATATATGTACAAACTTAAGGAGGACATGAAATTATATATATAGAGACAGATGTTGCTTCAATGCATAATATAATTCTTCAAATGTAAACCTAACGATGATCCTTTAGCACTGCTGCTGACCTTTTCATGCTGAATGCAGATAATACTGGGAATATTACCTTGAGGTTCTTTTGCCATAGTTCTTTGACCTGTGGACCTGTATCATACTGCTGCTCTACTGATAATGCTTGGTAATATGTTGATAAGCATGTTGCTTGTACTTAACCATCAATAGATATTATTTTGATAAACCATGCTGAGATTTCACTTTTAGCTTGCACATTTATCCTTAATTAAGACATCCTTCATAAAGTCTACTGTAGAGCTTTCCACTGTTCACACCAACAGTTATCGATATCCTGAAATTTATCTTGACATCTTTAACCATTTGCTTATTCTGCCATTCTGTTCAAAGGAATGCCACTGCATTTTGTTTTCTAGGACTGCTCCAGAATCATTGCTGCTTTTCATACAATTCAACTGTTTTAACATATCTTGGTTCACCTCTATGTCTATTCATCTGTTCACTATCCCAGTAAATTCCAATATTTCACTTAACTGTGTGTAAATGCATCCCAAAATTTCATTGTCTAGTCATTTTTCCCAATTCGGGCTCCCTCTCCAGTCCTCTTCTGCCATTTAAGCACTGCTCCAACTCATCCCCAAGCATATTAAGTCTTTACCATAGGGTTTTAGTCTTCAATCAAAGTCTATGCTTAATAATTTCTCAATAATTCATCTGCAAACTGTATTACACCCCTAATTCATGAATAAACCTCTGTATTACACTCCTTCAGGCCTTTTCAACTCCACTGCTCTGTCTCTAATTCCTTTTTCTTCCTGATCTCATAGTTGTTCTCATTACATGAAGCTCTTCTTAGATTACTTCCATGGGGGCTTTATATGAACTGCTCTCCCCCTGGGATGTTGCTTCATATTTGTAACTGGTTATATATTTCCTTTGTTTCCTAGAGCAGCTCCCCCTCAGACTATGCTAGATTCATTATGTTATGGAGATAATAAGCTCCCCTTTTCTCTTTTCTTTCCATACTTTATTGGGGTTCTTCATAATGACTGCTCTTCCTTTTGATTCATAGTTTTGATTGATCTGTTTTGATTCCATCATATGTCTAGAGTTCTTTAATGTATATGGCAGATTACAATCTTTTTCTTTGTGACCAAGTTTGAGGCATACATAACATCTTATTTGACCAATGTGCATTTGAGCTGATGTATAATGCTTTGTTCCCCTTCTTGAATATATTTTACATTCAACAGATTTATGTCCAAAATTATTGCATGCATAACAATAGCCATGGAAATGATTTGTGTACCTGATGGAAGATTGTCTTTTCCATTTTCTTTCTTGAGGGGTTCTTCTCTTTTGCTGCATCCTTTGTTGATTGGACTGAATTTGTTTTGTCTTGCAATATGTTGCATTATGTCCCGGTTTATGACAAGAGAAACATGTGATATTTTTCATAGGAGGAAAGAACCTCCTTTGACAACTTCCAAATTTATTCACTTCATCTTTAGGAGCATGTGAGCCTTTAGCAGCTGATTGTTTCACCCTCTCATTCTCTGTTTTTTCATGTTGCTGCTTGATTCTGTTTGTTTCCTTACAAATCTTGTTCTTGCAGGCTTCTTCTTCTGTGGGAATTTGCTGAGTTGCTTCACTGTCTTTTACAGCTTTCACCAAAATAACATTCTTGTTATCTTCAACCTTGGACTTACTGGTTTCACCTTCATATCCTATCCCAGTCTTTATAAGAGGTGACCTTTGTGCATTTAGAATCTGGTCCAACTGTTCAAAGCTTTTCATTTGAGGAGTATTCATTAATAAATCTCTTTGGGCCTTTTCTAATTTCTTTCTTATGCTCACTACTTCTTCTTCCAGTCTCTCACATTCCATATTTTTCTCTTTCATTTGTTGCTGCAGAGTGTCTTCTACTTTCTTTGCTTCTTCAAGCTGTGTCTTAAGACCAATAATTTCTTTCCTATCTTCATATTCTTTTTCATCACATATTTGTACCAATCTCTTAAGGTCTTTGTTTTCATTCTTCAATTTTTCTATTTCAGTCAGAGTTGTGTCAAGTATGGCTTTTTCTTCAGCTGCAATTTCTCCATGGCTCTTACTACCATTCACACTAGCAGCTACCTCATTTGATTGAACATCTTCTTTTTGACATGAATTTCTCTTTTTCTTAATTTTCTTATCCTTCTTGTTAGTGTAGTCCTTCGTGTCTACTCCATGAATGAAGTGCAATCTATCCCAGATTTGTTTTGCAGAGGTTAAATCCATTATTAACTCAAGATCCTTATTATGAAGACTACTGAATATCACACATTTTGCCTTGGCATTCCTATGATGTTCTTTCACCGTGGGGGAGTCTGTGCAGTAACCATCACATACAAGCTTCCATACCTCAGGTTCATAAGCCAATAATCCTGTCTTAACCTTATCTCTCCATTCAGGAAAGTTTCTTGTATTTAGCACAGGTACATTTTGATATTCCATGACTCAACGAGATCTCCTTCAAGTTATTAAGCTTACACCAAAGGAACTTGGCTCTGATACCAATTGTTGAACCCTTAGTTAAACTGAGAGGGGGGGGTGAATCAGTTTAACACATACATGGACTTTTAATACTTTTCTTTTAAATCTTATTTACACCTTCATTTCATGGTCAACTTAATATGTGAGCAATCTTAATATGTGAGAAACAAGTATTACTATCAAACAGATTTGTTAATGTAATAGAAGATTGAATATGAGAGCAGCAAGTATTAATCAGATGAGATAAACCACATCAACACATAAACATCATGCACAGAGACACCAGATATAAGTGGAAACCCATACAGGGAGAAAACCACATCTTATTATTGTTGTGATGCAAAGGCAAGCTCCAACTCCCTCTCACCACTGATTTTCTGTAGGCACCAACCTACAGGAGGCTCCTACCTCAATTCTGCAAGCTACAACTTGCAAGGAAGCTCCAACTCCCATCAATTTTCTGCGGGCACCAACCTACAGGAGGCTCCAACCTCAGTCAGCTACAACTGACATTTTATCAAGCTACAACTTGATGTGGAAGCACCAACTCCCATCTATTTTCTGCAGGCACCAACCTACAGGAGGCTCCTACCTCAGTCAGCTACAACTGACATCTATCAAGCAACAACTTGATAGGGAAGCTCCAACTTCCTTACTCTTTCAAAAGAAAAACACTTGCTGATTTACCTTGGATATCAGCTCTGTTTTGTACCTTCTTCTCTGCTGTTCATCAACTCTTATATCAGACCTGCATCATCTCTACTCAGCCCCTTCTTCTTCTTTGCTCAGATCCTCCTTATTCACATTCTTCTTGCAGCTTGCTTATTTTCTTCAACTATCTTCAATTCTATTGCACACTCTCTCCTCTTCTCATTCTCTTTTTCATCAAACTCTCCTCTTGGATATTACCCCCTTTTATACAAGATAGCTTCATGACTATTTGTATTCTACTGGGAAGTCGAAATGGATAGTCATGTCTCTTTGCCTTCTGCCTTCTCATCTCTTTTCAGCTTACTCAGAAAAATGTAACTGTAGGTGCTTATTTTAATATTACAATGGGATATTTGCTTTCTTCCGGAGACTTGCCAATGCATCACAAACAATAAAAACAATTAAAACATTTACATTCGAATTACAATTTGAACTCCAGCTCACTCATTTTGTCTCTTGGCTTGCTGCACATTTGTCTTTTCTCTAACTGTCTCTTTGTCCCTTTCTCTTCTCTGTATGCCTTTCTGTTTATGGCTGCTGCGTAACTCCTGAATTTATGAACTGCATTTTTATTTTAGTTTTATACCAGCGCTTTATATATAAATGAATCTACTAACTGTAATTCAATCCTTTACACACAGCAAGTGTCTTATTGATGTGGTGAGTTCCGCAGGCCGGAACATACATATATTGCAATTGTATTACATTAATAATCGCCCTCCCGTTAAGCTGAGGCCCATGGGTCTACAGACCACGCGGCATGTTTTAATACAACCGCAACAATGTAATATATATACATATAACAGCGCCCTTTCATATATACAAATAAGTAATTTCAACTCTCGGCATACATACGCACTTCCTTTTAAAATCAATTCTCGAGTACAGTAACATATAAGAACTCCTTTTGGGCCCATAACACACTTCCATGCAATGAGTCTTCTCAGAATACTTTATTTATCGCTCCTGCTCCGATTCCGATTCGATATGATTCCAATCATCACAATCGGCAATCAACACAATGCCATAATATATATATATATATATATATATATATATATATATATATATATATATATACCTTTTAATACCTGCTCCGATGCGATGCAAATCGGTGATCGCAAATCGCAATGTTTGAAAGCCAAACCGGTTAATTGTTCCATAGCCTGATCCGATTCAATTGGATATCGCCAATCGCCTGAATTGATATCACTCAACTATTACAGCTCCAATGTGCTCCGATTGTGATTCAATCGGAAATCGCCAATCGGTAATTGCAATGCGCTTCCACCTTTGGACTCTTCACATTTCTGATCCGATTGGGGAGGGGTCCCACCTTATAAAAAATTTGTTTTATGCGCTCCATAATATATATGCCTTGGACCTTTGGTTCTTTTGTTTTCGGGATTAATAATATGAAACTTATAATAAAGTGCTCCTTTTGTATATATTTATGCTTTGAAATTTGTTTATATGATGCGCTGCACATATATGTAAGGTGATGGATATATATATTTTGCCGCTGGAGTGAAGCAATTCCCGGAATTATGTTTGTATATGTTATATGTGCTCTGCTTGTATATAACTGATATATATGTTTATATATATATATTTTATCACTGGAGTGAAGCGATTCCCGGAATAATGTTTGTATAAGTTATATGTATAATGCCGGTTGGAGAGTGCGATTCCCGGAATTTTATAACAGCTCTCTGCCTCTGTCTCTACCTCTACTGCGCCGGTTGGAAAGTGTGATTCTTGGAATTTTATAACAGCTCTCTGCCTCTGCTGCGCCGGTTGGAAGGTGCGATTCCTGGAGTATGGTTCTGCATTATATGCGTAACGCCCGGCTTGGGGTATGATTCTCGGTATTTTATAACTGCTCTGCCTCTGCCTCTGCTGCTTCTGTCGTTCTGCCTCTGCTTCTGTCTCTGTGATAACGGCTCTGCCTCTGTTATATTCGCTTCCTCTGCCTTCATTTACTTCTTTGCTACCTCCATTGTATTCGCTGCTTCCTTTGCCTATTTCTGCTTCAGCGCTGCCTCCTTTGCCTGTCTCTGCTTCAGCGCTGCCTCCTTTGCCTGTCTCTGCTTCAGCGCTGCCTCCTTTGTTTCCTTCATTTGCTTCTTTTCTGTCTTCATTGCCATGATAACATCTCTGTCTTTGTAGCTATTTGTCTTACGCTCTCTCTTTTAATTCATCTGCTCCTTGAATGATGCTACTCCTTAATTCTCCTTTTGCGGCCTTTGCTTCTTTAAATGAACTTGTCTCTACTGCTCGACCCTCTCTACATCTTGCTGCTTTGCTGCTCTCTTTGCCTTGTTGCTTCCTCAGGTGTTCCTCCTTTTCCATCTCCTTTGCCTTATTGCTGGTTCAGGTGCTGCTCCTTTGTGCTCCTTTGCCATCAATGACAACATTTCCAATAGGAGAGGGGAATGTTAGGTCCCTATATTACTAGTATAGTCCCTTATTGTTTTTAGTGTAACCCCCTTATTGTTATTGTTGTACCCCTATAACCCCAATATTGTTATTATTGTGACATTACATTATTATTGTTAGGTCGGATAGGATTATATTGTCACCCCATGGACTCCTATATATAGAAGGAGGTTTTGTCATTTATATCATCCAAGAATTGTTCATTTATGTAATGTAAAGTAGGTTTCCCCCTCGAAGTGGCTTATTTCTAAGGTGTTGATCTCTCTTTTCTTCTATTTTTGGAGTTGGTTTCATAACAAAAAGTTCAAACACAGTTGATGGTACATCCATTTGTGAACCAGCACTTGTTGATTCACATCCAGAGTGGCCCGAAGAGTTCAATATGGAAACACAAGAACCCATGTTGACAAAAGGACAAGTGACAGACGATGCCACTCCATCTGTGGAAATTACCCAGACATAAGCTGATTTGCAGGGGTCAAAATCAATGCCCAAGCCTTTAGAAGAAACCCTTGCAACAGAACAAGAACAGAGGATGGATGTCGAAGGCGTCACCCAAGTGACTGTAGAAATTACTGAACGAGGAAAATAAAATGAAGGGACTACTCCTGAGGAGAAGGCACAATTTAGGGAGGACTTTGTGAAAAAGGAGCCAGTCGAAATTGTTACACCAATTTTTGGTCATCTAACATGTTAATATTAGATGGACTAAAGTACACCATGTAAGACCAATTTTACCGTAGTAAAATTGCTTTCACTATGAGAAATAATTTAATAATGCATAGTTTATTAAATTATTTCTGGTCTAAACAGGCAACCCCATGAGGAATAATTGGATAAATCCTTATTTGTTTGATTTTCCTCTAGGGATAATTAACTAAACCACTGTTTAATTAATATTCCTGGTCATATTTAACCCAAAACATGAGAATTAATTAGATAAATTATTATTTATATTATTATTCTCTAGGAATAATTATTTAAATCATTTTTTAATAATTTTCCGTGTTGAATTTGACTTAATAATTTCTAAATAATTAAATAAATCATTATTTATTTAATTATTCTTTAACCTCATCCTTGAAATAATAAATAAATCAGTTATTTATTTACTATTTCTAAATAAATGGATTTAACCAATTTTAAATTCCTTTTCCCTCCACCAAAAATAATTAAATGTTCCAAGTAAGTTGGATCTAGATTTGGTTAATAATATTTTAATTATGCACCAATATCTAGACTAACTCAATATTTTGTTATAAATAGAAGGGTTTTCCATTCATTCACTACCTCTTGTTTATCACCTTTTGATGTATACTTTTGGTCTGACTTTGATCCTCCATCATTGTCATATTTTTTCTACTTTTTCTTGTCAGCTCCCTTTGAGTTCTATTTTGTCTGGGTTTTTTACACCATTAAGAGAGAGAGATATTGGATCTAAAGCGTTGAGGACATACAAGAACCCATCCCATTGAGAGGGACTGGTAACATCTTGTTGTTTTCCTTCCCAGGTGTCATAATACAAAACATTATTTATAAATTCTTGTCTTGTGTCTTAGATGTATGGAGCAACTCTTGTTTATGTTCGTTGTTTAATTAGCCACATTTGATGTTAGGGTTGTTTTTACGTACAGCTAAAGTGAGCTTTTTTCGTACGCTTGCGACTAGAATTCACACTAACAACTGGCGACTCCACAATGGTTTTTAATTACGGCCTTTGTCGTTTTTCAGATCCCTGCATGACCAGCTACTTCAGCCACTATGGTTTTTCTTCAAATTCTTAATTTGCATTCCTTGATGTTGTTTTTAACCTTTTTTACCTTAAAACAATAAAAATTCTAACTTCCGTGTGTCTCTGGGCCATTTGCACAGGTAAAAGGTATCAACTACGACAGAAATGACAACTTTTTCTGAAACCTGCCGCTGAGACACTTGGAAGTGTAGGTTGCACTTTTTAGCCCAAAACCTACGACCTCAGCTCTTAGGTAGCAGAAAACTGCCCAAAAACTGCGACCTCAGTAGAAAACAGGTCAGTACTTGCAACCTCAACTTTTTTGTGGGATTTTTCTGTTATTTTTCAGAGTTTTTCTAGGGCACTATTCATGGTTCTCTGACCTCTGTCTTTACCCATCTTGGACCTGTACTTGCTTAGTTTTAATATTCAAAATAGGAACCAAGCCCCTTAGGGCTTCAGTACGCTTCCACCTTTTTAGGAGGAATTTAGCTGAAGCAGGTCTTCTGAGATTTCAGTGTTTTTCAACCATTTTTTCAGATCTAAACCTATCTTTTCAGATCCATTTCAGATATTTTATTTTTCCAACCAAAACACCCATTTTCAGTTTTGTTTGGTTCTCCCTTTAGGGTCCCTTACGTTTCCTTTTAGGTTGTAGCCTTTCGTCACCTATTTTTTAGCATTTTTCCCTCTGTTTTATTCTTGTTTTCTGCACCTATTTTCAGTAGATCTAACATTTAGATCCCTTCCCCTCTTGACCTTAGATCTATTGGCCATATTTTGTGTTTTCAATAGATTTCTCCCACCCATAGACTAGTTGTTGGGAAGCCCTCATTTTTGGGTTTAAATTTATGCATCTTTAACTGTTTATTTTACTGTCGCTTTTAGTTTCATTTACTATCGCTTTCAATTTTATTTATAGTTATTCAACATATTTTTTATTTTTTATATACACACGTCTGGGCTTAATTAAAATTAACTATCACACACACACACACACACCTAAAGCGAAGAGCGCCTGGTTTCCACCGCCAGGCCAAGACTAAAACATTGTAATTAACTAATTTGCACCTTCGTGCCCTTGTTCACCTCTCTTCCTTATTGGGTTTTTTGTATATTTTTCATCATTGTTCCCCCAAGGCGTTTATCTCGGAGACTCTAAAGCCTTCATCCTCAATTTCCATTAGGAAGACTTACTCCACCGCATAGAGTCTGAGTTATTCCTCCGTCGAGTCCCCATTCTGACTCTGATTCTGGTTCATCGAGTTCTCCTTTTGTTTCTATCCGCGATTCTCCTCCACCTTTCACCTTCATCATGTATGGTACAGTACCTACCGCTAGTAGTGGCCCCAGCTCTAATGTTGGAGCCACTACTAGTGGAGCCGCAACAGGAACAATTTCGGCTACTCCCTTGTTCCTTATATGGTAGGCCTAAGCCTTCCCGAGTTAAGCCAGTTGATTAATGACCCTACACACCATGATCCAGGTTGGTCTCCTATTCCAACCAAGCTTCCTTCAAACATTCATAAGTTTGAAGGAAATTTTGGAGAGGATCCTACCAACCATGTTCATTCTTTCCACATGTGGTGTTTTTCCAACTCTATCACTGATTACTCTATCTGTCTTTGGTTATTCTAGCGTACGCTTACTGGAGAAGCTTCCAAGTGGTATGTTGACCAGGCCGTTGCCTCTCATTCCACTTTTGAAAATTTTGCAAAGGTGTTTCTGTCCTACTTCTAGCTCCCCCTTCGCTATGACATCGGTACCAAAATTTTGATCGCTTTCCGTCAAACTTATGCCAACTGCCTATCTAGCCATGTTCAAGAATGGCGTGGAAGGAAGAGTCGATGTCGAGCTCCAGTTTTCGAAGACCATGCCTACATGGACTGGTTTCTCAGATCCATTTTTCCCTCTATTGGTAAAGATGGCGTGTCTGACTTTCCTTAGACTGAGGAAGAATCCCTCCAAGTTGCGTTGAAATATGACTTGATCTATGTGCAATATGGTTATGTTTATACCATCTCACCTGATCTCCCTAGACCTGGTCATGCCAACGCACTTGGGGCATCTCATGCCACCGATGGTATCGTTAGATTCCTTTCATATCTGTACACTCATCCTCCTATGGGTTATGGTTTCCCTTATGGAGGGGACAGCTTCCCTAACACTTTTCCCCCTCCTAGAAGCATGTATCCAGGACACAGTATGCCTCATGCCTTTTCCCAACCGCATCCTCCGATGTCAGGGCTTGCTTTTTCCCAACCTATTTACCCCAATGTTTCTCAACCTCCTTACTATATGTATCCACAGCTAGGTTCTCCAGCTCCTCCAGCACAAGTACCTCTGCCTCCCATGCCTTCTCAAGCTCCGCAGTGGTAGCCACCCACCCTCAGGGTCAGGTGTATGCATAGTAGAGTGCGACTAATCCTCCCACTTCAAAAGAAAAGAGGAAATCAAACCAGAACCAACCCACTCTAGGTAATCCATGAAACAATCCCCAAGGGAATACATCTAATACTGCAACTCAGCAACAGGGCAATCAGCCCAAGCAGAACATGCCTCTTCATACGAATAAGCCTTGTTCTTATTGGGATGTCCATGGTCACTATACTCACGCTTATCCCCTTTTTACCTCAGATGCATCAACAATGGGAAGCTCAAGAAGCATCTTGAGGACAAAAAGCCTCTGCTTTGGTTCCTCCTAATGTTGCACCTACTCAACCGGCTGTGTTTACCAATCCTTTCCCCAGCAAGGATATGTGGCTGCCCAACCCCCTAAAGGTCTGGTGATCTGCAAATGACCTGAGTTACTTAGTTCAATTTCAAAGATTGACTATAGGGGCATTTACTAGATATGTCACCCTTAAAGAAAGGATGAGACCCAGAAGCTACCTGGCCCTCTACAGACTTTGTCTATAGAACTTTATAGAGATTAACATTCAGGTTCTTAAAATGCGGAATTTACCAAGATCTTTCCTAGTCCTTGTAAAAAATGTGAATGGCAGTATTACCGAACAATTATTATATGAATTAACTGTTTAGACATGAAATAATCTATGTATGTTTAGATTGAACAATTTCACATCAATCACATAAGCAATACCATAAGACAAATAAGTTTGTGATGGAGTTCGTCCCTCCTAGACTACATCTCTGGGTCTGCCTCAAAATTGTGCGTCTGTTGCATTCTTCAAGCCAAGAGAAATATGCTACAATGAATCATTAGTTGCACTACTGATGTTGCAGATATGGACCATCCCTTGAATAGGCTAGCTGATACAAACTCTTTTCTTTCAAAAATTAAGAAAATACATGGATGATTCACACATAAACAAAACTGAGGAACTGAAGCTTTATGGACATTTGACCTCAAGGTAGTTGAACAGAGTTTGGAAAAATCAAAGTAGATCTCATCGACCATCAACGTACTTTGATGCTGAAACTTATGCAAGTATAAAGAGCTTTTTCTCCTTCATATAAACCTGCAATAAACCAAAACTCACTACCAAATTATGTGACATACAATGTAAGAGAGTTTGCTTCATCTTGAAGTTGATTAAACTCCTTCTTCTTTCGCCACTCTCCTCTCTTGAGGTCTCTCCTCTCAAGGTGTTTCCTTTACAAAGAAACATACTTTCCTTTATATATTAGGAGTTCATACATTCAAGGCTTTACAAATTTGCCTCAAACCACTGTTTGCTGTAATTAGCATTTTTTTGGAGATAATTTGGTGATAAGGGATTCGAATCCCATCATCACATTCAATTACTAGGATAAAGGTCCTAAACCACAGTGCTGTATTTAAATTAAAATACCCACAAATAAACTTTGGATATAAACAAACCCCGATGGTTATCCAAACTGCGCAGAACAGTACTCGTTCTGCATGTGAATAGGCGACGGCTACGGTTTAACCCGACGGTTCTGATAACTGTTACATATTTATCCCCAGCGGTTGCGTTCACATGTTTATCTGACTGTCAGCTTGACATTTCCTGTTGCAGTCTTCAAAACTCTAGTCACAAGACTCTGACATGTCTTATTACCACGCGGTTTACATAACATTGTGGTCTTCAAAACTATTCACATTGTAACATTTCTGATGTGGTTTAATACCACACGGTCTGGACTTAATGTTGTGGGAGTTTATTTGGGTTTTATTACATAGTTTAAAACATAACCCAAGCCATTTAAATCTTTATATGCCCGACATCCAAACCCTTTGCACTATGGGTTTGATATATGTTAAAAACCTGACTTCCGAACCTTATACCAGGACTTTACATCATGGGTTTCGTACCCGATAGTCAACTTTGGTTTAAAAGTTTTTTGACCAATCATCCTCCAAACCTTTAATAAGGTTTGTGGTAAGGTTTTAAACTAATCTTCCGAACTTTGACATAGTCTGAAACCTTTACATAGTATTAATCCAACCTTAATACTAAAACTTTATATCATGAGTTTCCTACCCATCATCCAAACCTTAATAAAAAAAAGGTTTATGGTTTAAAAATTGCGCTAGGAGGTTTTAAGTCCATAAGTTTATGAAACTTAGGAATAGGACTTTAAGACCAATGTCAGGACTTTGATTGAAATTTAGTCCTAGGAATAGATTTAGGCCTTTACAACAAATTAAATGTGTTTCCATTTGACACTTAGCGCTAGTCCTTAGGACTTAGGACTTAAACTTAGTCCTTTTTACCTTAGGATCTTTTTTTATCCATTAAGGTTTACCAAGAGGACTACCATCATTTTGACCTTTATAGTTAAGACTTAGGACAAGTGTGATTACATAAGTCTTTTGACAAACTTATTGTTTTTGTTGCAGGTCAACTTGAAGATGTCTTGATTGGCGCTTTTGAAACATATTTGCTGGTGTCGAAACTGAAGTTGATGTCAATCGATGTCGAACATTTGAACTCACAAATTTGATGGCCATCTTGATCAATACCTGCATTATTACATAATCGATAATTACCAAATTCCAAATAACCATCTTGCTTGTTTGGGTAATTTCGATACAATTTTAATAATTCTAAAATTGGATCATACCTCCCAACTAAAAGAAATTTTGGTTCTCCAAAAATTTTAGTACAATGCTTTTGAAAAACAAATTCAATTCTAGAACCTAGTTACAACTTTACTAGATCTAGATATTACAAAATCTTTTAAGCATAAGGCATGAAGTCTGCCCAATTCCATTCAGCACTTGATTGTTCTCCAATAGGTGACTTGGATTCTTCCTGGGCTGCTGGTGTCGATACTCTTTCCTTTGGAAGCATTGGAAAATTATCTTTGACATGCCCTGACAATTTGTAGTTTTGACAAGTTGACAGCTGGCGAGTGTTCTTGCCCATCTTGTACCTGCAAAGAACTAGCTGCTCCGATACCACTTGATCTGAAAATGACCTGAGTTACTTAGTTCAATTTCAGAGATTCACTGTAGGGGAATTTACTGGATATGTCACCCTTAAAGAAAGGATGAGATCCAAAGGCTACCTGGCCCTCTACAGACTCTATGTATAAAACTTTATAGAGATTAACATTCAGGTTCTTAAAATGCGGAATTTACCAAGATCTTTCCTAGTCCTTGTACAAAATGTGAATGGCAGTATTACTGAATAGTTATTATATGCTTTAACTGTTTAGACATGAAATAATCTATGTATGTTTAGATTGAACAATTTCACATCAATCACATAAGCAATACCATAAGACAAAGAAGTTTGTGACGAAGTTCGTCCCTCCTGGACTACGTCTCAGAGTCTACCTCAGAATTGTGCGTCTGTTGTATTCTTCAAGCTAAGAGAAATATGCTACAATGAATCATTATTTGCACTACTGATGTTGCAGCTATGGACCATCCCTTGAATAGGCTAACTGATACAAACTCTTTTCTTTCAACAATTAAGAAAAGACATGGATGATTCGCACATAAACAAAACTGAGGAACTGAAGCTTTATGGACCTTTGACTTCAAGGTAGCTGAACAGAGTTTGGCACAATCAAAGTAGATCTTGTCAACCATCAACGTAATTTGATGCTGAAACTTATGCAACTATAAAGAGCTTTTCCTCCTTCATATAAACCTGCAATAAACCAAAACTCACTACCAAATTATGTGACATACAATGTAAGAGAGTTTACTTCATCTTGAAGTTGATTAAACTCCTTCTTCTATCGCCACTCTCCTCTCTTGAGGTCTCTCCTCTCAAGCTGTTTCCTTTACAAAGAAACATACTTTCCTTTATATATTAGGAGTTCATACATTCAAGGCTTTACAAATCTGCCTCGAACCACTGTTTACTGTAATTAGAATTTTGTTGGAGATAATTTGGTGATAAGGGATTCGAATCCCATCATCACATTCAATTCCTAGGATAAAGGTCCTAAACCATAGCGCTTTATTTAAATTAAAATACCCACAAATAAACTTTTGATATAAACAAACCTCGACAATTATCCAAACTGCGTGGAACAGTACTCATTCTGCATGTGAATAGGCGACGGCTACGGTTTATCCCGACGGTTCTGATAACCGTTACATCTTTATCCCCAGCGGTTGTGTTCACATGTTTATCTGAATATCATCTTGACATTTCCTGTTGCGGTCTTCAAAACTCTAGTCACAAGACTCCGACACGTTTTATTGCCACGCAGTTTACATAAAACTGTGGTCTTCAAAACTGTTCACATTGTAACATTTCCGACGCAGTTTAATACCACGCGGTCTGGACTTAACGTTGTGGGAGTTTATTTGGGTTTTATTACATAGTTTAAAACATAACCCGAGCCATTTAAATATGTATATGCCCGACATCCAAACCCTTTGCACTATGGGTTTGATATATGTTAAAAACCCGACTTCCGAACCTTATACCAGGACTTTACATCATGGGTTTCATACCCGACAATCAACTTTGGTTTAAAAGGTTTTTTACCAATCATCCTCTAAACCTTTAATAAGGTTTGTGGTAAGGTTTTAAACTAATCTTCCGAACTTTGACATAGTCTGAAACCTTTACATAGTATTAATCCAACCTTAATACTAAAACTTTATATCATGAGTTTCCTACCCATCATCCGAACCTTAATAAAAAAAGGGTTTATGGTTTAAAAATTGTGCTAGGAGGTTTTAAGTCCATAAGTTTATGAAAATTAGGAATAGGGCTTTAAGACCAATGCTAGGGCTTTGATTGATATTTATTCCTAGGAATAGATTTAGGCCTTTACAACAAATTAAATGTGTTTCCATTTGACACTGAGCGTTAGTCCTTAGGACTTAAATCTAGGACTTAGGACTTAAACTTAGTCCTTTTTACCTTAGGATATTTTTTTATCCATTAAGGTTTACAAAGTGGACAACCATCATTTTGACCTTTACAGTTAGGACTTAGGACAAGTGTGATTACATAAGTCTTTTGACAAGCTTATTGTTTTTGTCACAAGTCGACTTGAAGATGTCTTGATTGGCGCTTTTGAAACATATTTGCTGGTGTCGAAACTGAAGTTGATGTCGATCGATGTTGAACATTTGAACTCGCAAATTTGATGACCATCTTGATCAATACCTAAATTATTACATAATCGATAATTACCAAATTCCAAATAACCATCTTGGTTGTTTGGGTAATTTCGATACAATTTTAATAATTCTAAAATTGGATCATTTGGCAACCACTCAACCTCCCCCATCTGGTACCTCTAATTACTAGATCCTCATGATGCAATCTGACCAGGCCAATACCGTCGATCTCAACCTTTAGACTTGGTCGCACCAGTACACCAAGCCTCTCACTACATCCGCAATCGAGCCCCAGTCCTCAGGTCCCATAGAGCCAATTTCGACACCCAATGGTCCTTTACAGGTCCCTTAGCCTAAGGTAGAGGTACACACCAAGATCCCCAAAGGAAAATTACGCCAAAATGCTTCTTCCGGTAAATCCACCCACATCTACAGTATAGTAGATGACTTAGCGCAATCCCCTACTTCCATGTCAACAGTGGAAGTCTTCCAGTCGTGTCCTTCATAATGTAAATCTCTACTAACTGCCATGGGCGATGTGGATCCTTCAGATGATCATTTGATTGTCTTCGATGTTGACAAGTCAGAGAATCCACCCCTACCTGCATCCGTCACCTTCCAAATACATGTCAAGATCCAGAATGCCAACGTCTCCCGATGTATCATTGATGAGGGGGAATCCACCTGTGTGATGTTCGCTTCTGTTTGGAAAAATCTTGGATCACCCGAGTTAGCCCCTTCCACTATCACCCTCTGTGCATGGGATGGCCACTCTTCCCAGCCCCTTGGCATGTTCCGCAATTGTCCTATTACTCTTGCGAGCAAAACTATTTGTGTTGACATTGAAGTCATTGATGCCCCCTTAGACTACAACATTCTATTGGGTCGTAGTTATACTTATGTGATGCCTTTTGTCCCATGTGCAGTTCATCGTAATATGTGCTTTCCTCACAATGAAAATATCATCACTATTGATTTGTTGAAATATTATGAACAGAAGTCCCAGACCTCTCCATATTCCATTATTTCTTCGATGGTCAATAAAAAAACAGTCGAACCTCCGACCAGTGTCTCACCCAGAGTCTATAAAGATTCCTCTTTTCTTGGTTCATTCCATAGTATCCACCCTCTTATCTCTGACCCTAGCTCATTGAATGTTTGCATGATGCAATTGTCTCAGTCCAACCTCAAACGGTCAGGTTCGACTAGTCAGAAGCCTAGCCTTTTTTAACCTACTCCTAGTACTTTGAATCAGCCTTCGAGACCTCCTCCTCAAGGCCCTTCATCTATAGCTAGTGTCCCTGATCCTCTTTTTCCTCATAGAATGGTTCCCCCTAGCCTTAACCATCTGGGAGCTATTCTGTCTGGCCATTACCCCTCTAGTAAAATAATGTTTCTTGCTCCCCCTTCCAGAGTATTTTCGATACTTTTTATGGCTACCTTGACCCTTCCCAACATGACCCTAGGGATCCTAGTTTGGTACATTGATCCCCCAGCCAATACCCCGCCTGGTCAACTCAAACCTTACACTACTTTGACCCTAGTCCAACCGGTCATTATGACCCCTCCCTTCGCTTCTATGACTCAGCCACCTCAACAAGAATCTACTCTTTTTGTGAAAGCCTCGGGTGAGGGGGACAAAGCCCGCAAAAAGGCACCTAAGGAAAAGGCTTCCCAGACAACACTTGCTCCTCCTAAGCCTCCAAAGTGCACACCTCTGTGTGCTTTATGTGATGTTGTCGGTCATGCTACCCACAATTGTCCCGAATTGCCTCATCTCAAACCCATGGTCAACGAAGCGTTTCCTAAGCCTGATATCCCAGAAGTCCATGTTACTTTACCGGCTTCAACCAAGAAACTCAAGACTTTGCACACAAATAAACCTTGTGCTTTGTGTGATTTCCATGGCCACTATACTCACCTCTGTCCCCGATTCGATGATTTTCGCACCTCCTTGGAAGCGGTTCGCCAATTCGAGGCTGAGCGCAACAAGTCCATTTCTCTGTTACTTGCGAGTTTTGCTTCAGCAGAACCAAAGGACACATCCACTCCCATTGACATACCCCCTCCCAATGTCAAGATGACAGAATCTTTGGCCACTATCCTCTACCTGTCATCATCTATGAGATCCACGGCGGAAGACCCCTATGGGGCATCCCCTTCTGTTTCGCTTGACCTCCCTTCAGCAATCACCTTGGGCTCAACATCGGTAGATTCTTCATCTACTTGTTCTTTAGTCACCCTTCATGATGATGCGCATGTGAACCTCATTTCTCCTGATGATGAGTCAGGTAGCTTCACCGCATCATGTTGTATTTCTTCCACCAGCCACCCCATATTCTATTGCAATGACGACATTATGGAAGCATTTACCACCCCTGACTTTATCTATCCCCCCTTACATCGAAACCATGCATTCAAACCACATACACATTGTGGTCATTACATTTACAACCAATGTTTTAGTAAGGGGGCACCCATATTTGAGATTCCAGGAGAAGCAATTCTCCACAACCCTCCTAGTGCATCTAGTAGTGTCGACTCTAGTAGCATTATTCTTCCCCATTTAGAAGAACCTCTAGAGTTCCATATCACTTTAGATCACTCTAGGGATGATCCACTTCATCATTCCTTCATCTTACATCAACAACCCAGTCCCTTAGACAGTGTTGTTGACCAACCTATATATTTTCTCAGTGAGCATGATTTCATTATCTCTGAAGCCACTCTTTGGTATAGTGACACCATGTATGGCATTCCATAAACTTGTCTTGCTAGGGGCATGATTCCCACCTTTGCATACTAGATCAATCCCCTCCATCACATATGCTTAGGGGTACTATCCCATGCTTGGGGGCATGATGGTACCGCTGGCAACCTTCTCACTTGATTAACCAAAGTTTCATCACAAACACACCCAATCTATGTATGGTCGATTATCCTCCCATTCCTTGGATAGTTGGAGGCCTCTCCGGCAAGCCATATATCATATATGTTTGATACCCTATCTTCAAATATTCTACTTTGTGTGATATCATACTTACCACTTGGTCCCTCTCTTTGACTTTGTGGGCGGGGATGATTCTATACCTTCTCTAGCAGTTCATTCTCGTATTCTTTTCTTACCTTGATTCTTCACCAAGACCATCCTTCCAATAAGCATTAAGGCCACATTTATACAAGTAAGGTCACCTACCTGAAAGTTGCGGATCTCGATTCCAATGGTTGTTTTGTCTGCTATGATCGCCGCAATATTTATGGCCTTTTCTTCCTCTCCACATTCACCACACCTACACTTGCAAATGAATCAAATTGGAGGGAGATTGCCTTATTAAAAGAAAAACCCCAATTTTTTCTTTCACCAATAACGACCAAACCGTAGCTTAGTTTGATAAACTGTCAACACCATTGGAAAGCTCTCACCGAGCACTCAAATGGGTATCCATTCATTTTTGGTGATTTGATACTTCACCTGGAAGCCATTTTTCCAAGAAGGGTAGCTTCACCACTTCTCCAAATCGAATTTATTCACTTACGACACTTATACTTGGGGCACTGTTTTATTTTCTTTTGATAAGAAAACTAACCTATTTCTAGCCTTATATCTTCCAATGGCTGAGATTAAACTTATGAGCTCATTTTATTCTCTACCTAACTACTGATCTTCCAAGATTTTTGGTCAAATATTTATTCACTAACTATCATGACATGAAACTTAAAGGCATGAATGAATCAAGATTAAACTGTATGATCATCATGAATTGTGGCATTTTGGACAAGCTGCACACAATTTTATTGTCAAAGAACAATAAACTAAGAGTAGTGGCACTTGAATGTGCAACACTTTCATAATTTATTTTTTTTCTTTTTGTGTGGGGTTCATACTTTATATCTTTTTTTATCTTTCCTTATTTTATTCCTTTGATTATTCTTTTATGACATACCCTCTGTTCATTTTTTTAATATGGGAAAACATTTTTTAGAAAGAAAAGGTATGTACAATATTACAAGACTTAACACAGTCAATTCAAAATTATGATCCCTATTATTATAGGACCCTAACAGTGGCTCCACTTGGGGATGGAATCTCCTGGTGAGATGTCAAGAACTTTCTGATCAGTGGCCTTGAAAATTTGACTGTGCTTGCCTTGGAACTTCTTTCTGTGATGTCCTTATATCTTTTAAATCTTAGGGCCTTCTCTTCGGGCTTCAACTTTAGAAGACAATCATCCAATCCAATATAAACTTTTCTATGGTATTTGCAATGATCAAAGTAAAACAAATGATCTACCGGTTAATCTAGTGAAATATAATGCTTCAACATTATACCATTGACTAGTCTACCTGGTAGATCTGTTCCATCTAACTCTTTCAAGAAAAATGCATTGTTGCCTCTGTAACCATAAATAATGTATGGGCCCTTCCCATGTTTTCCTTTGTCTTCCCTTCTAGAATCCCATTTGAGTACTTGATTACCTATGAAAAATCCGTCTTCTTTAGTTTTCTTATCAAATATATTTTTTATTTTGTCTTGAATCGCTTGTGATTTGATATAAACTTCTTCCCTAGTTTGTTGCAAATGAATTGTTTGATTTATCCTCCTTTGGATATCATTTGGTTCTACTTGCAGCTCTTGAATGATTTTCATTATTGGCACTCCTAATGAGTATGGAAAAACAACATCCATCCCATATACCAGTTGATAGGGATATGTACCAATAGATTTTTTGGTAGTTATTATGTCTGCCCATAAGGCATTAACCAACCTTTTATTCCAGGTTTTATTTTTATCTTATAACAGCTTCTTGATGATATTAACTAGGATTTTGTTTGAATATTCTGCTACTCCATTGCCTTGAGGGTAATAAGCAGTGGAATGGCCAAGGGTGATATGGTATTTGTTGCAAAGTCTACCATTTTCTTATTTTTGAAGGCAACAACATTATCAGTAACGAGATTTTGTGGGCATCCAAATATGGAAAGGATGTTATTCTCAAGAAAAGATATAATGACAAAGTCTATGGCTTGTCTAGAAGGGATGGATTCTATCCACTTGGTAAAGTAATCAGTGGTTGTCAATATCCATCTATGTTGGGCTGAGGAGGGTGGGTGAATTTCACCAATGAAGTCTTTACCCCATTGTTGAAATGGCATTTCTTTTGAGATAAGTTTGAGGGGTAATGGTAAGAGTTTCTTCTTCCCTTAAAATATTTGACATTTATGACAGGAGGTCACATGCTTTTTAACATTTGCAAAAAGGGTGGGCCAGTAAAAACCTGCCCTCAAAATTTTATTAGCAGTTGTTTTCCAATAGAGGTGTCCTCCACAATCTCCTACATGAATTCCTGCAATAATTTATCAGCTTCGGCTTTTAATAAACAGTTCAATAGGATGCCACCATGATCCTTCCAAAATAAAACATTATCTAAGATACAATATTTCATTGTTTTCATTTTCAAGAATCTACTTTTAGTTCTAGATAAATCAGGAGGAGCTTGTAAGTTTAGTAGAACAAATATAAGGTCTACATACCAGGGTGAATCTATGAAAGCTTCACTTATTTGTGGAGTCTCCATCTCTTCTTGATCATCTAGGGTAGAAATGAAATTTATATCTAAGGCCTGACAGTTCGATTCAGCCATGAGTTTGGCTAAACCTTGGCCTTTGATTAATTTTGTAGGCTTGATTTCAATGTCATATTCCAATATTGTGGCAATACACTTGCGTCTTTTTCCATCAGGCCTATTCTGAGTTAGAATATCCTTTACTACTGAGTTTGGAACATATGCAATTATGTGAGAGTATAGAATGTACACTCTTAAATATTTTATGGCTTTTACTAAATCAAGAGCTTGTTTTTCCATGATATTATAATTTAGTGTTGCATCTCTCAAAGTTTTACTGAAGAAATCAATGGGTTGTTCATAAGCCTCATCATTATTTTGCAACAAGACTGCTGAAACGGTGTGTTCTGAAGCAAATGAAAAAATTATGAAATATTTTTTGAAATTAGGACTTATTAGGACATGTATTCTAGTAAGTGCTTCTTTGACTACTTCAAAAGACTGCTTAGCCTCTACTATCCATTTAAGTATTGAATCTTTTTTCAACATGTTGTTTAAATTTCTAAGTAACTCTGCTAAGTTAGAGATGAATCTTCTAAGAAATTTTATTTTGCCTAGAAATTCTTGCAATTCTCTAATGTTTCTAGGATGACTGATATTTAAGATTGCTTCTATTCTAGCTGGATCAATTCCAATGCCCTCTTTTGAAATAATGTGTCCCAAGAGTTTTCCTTCTTCTAATCCAAAAAGTGTCTTTTTAGGATTCAAGGATATACCAAAATTTCTGCATTTTATGAAAACTCTTCTCAAATGATCTAGATGTTCATTATATGTTTTGGAAAATATTGTGATATAATCTAGATAGATGACTAAAAATTCATGGATTTCCTTTACAAAAGCTATGCCCGTAGCTCTTTGGAATGTAGCTCCAGCATTCATAAGTTCAAAAGCCATTTTTAAGTACATGAAAGTTCCCCAAGGAGTGGTAAATTTTGTCTTTGCTTGATATTCAGGTTGGACTAGGATTTGGTTGTATCCAGAAAATCCATCAAGTAATGAAATTCTAGATAACCCTACTACCCTCTGTAGAATATGGCCCATTTTAGGGAGGGGATAGTTATCCTTTAATGAGACTTTGTTTAAGTTTCTGAAATCAACACAGAGTCTGATTTCTCCTATTTTCTTTCTAGTGGGGACTAAATTAGAGACCCAATCAGAATATCTAATGGGTGTTATGATTTAAGCCTCATGCATTCTTTTGACTTCTTTTTCTATCAATGGCATAAGAATAGGTTTAATTCTCCTATGATTTTTTTTAAATGGCTTATGATGTTCTTTAATTGGTATTTTATGCTAGATAATGCTAGTATCATAAGACTTGAGGTATTCATAACTCCAGGCAAAGACATCTTGGAATTATTTAAACAAACTAATGTACTTCAACTTTTCAATAAGATGTATTTTCTTGGATAACTTGATAAGCTTGGGATTTTCTTCTATTCCTATATTACATTCCTCTATATCTGATCTTAGGGGCTCCATTTTGGGTTTTCTATCTACATCATTGGAGTTAAAGGGATCTTCTAACGGGGCTAATCCCTTAGGCAAAATATTATATTTAAGGTTTAAAACTTTTGACTCATCATTGGTTAATTCCTTTATTTCTATTGTTTCTAATTTTTCCATTTCTACTTTAGTGAATTTAGTTGGTTCTATCTTATCTACATCATTTACATTTGTCTCGTTATTTATAGTATAATCTAATGTACATTTAGCATCTTTATTACAGTTTTGAAATTCTCCCTCAAAATTCATAAAATTGTAAATTTGTGAGTCTTCTGAAAAGATTTTCCAATATTTCAAATTATCAGGTTTGGTTGGCCTATGTCTTATGTCAGGAGTGTACTGATGATTTGGCTGAAAAGGTAACCCGCATGTACTGGAAAAAGTGGCCAAACTATGTGCTTGCATATTTTGCTTTCTTGGAATACCAGCAAAGTCAGTTTCAAGAAAACAATTTAGCAAGTCTAATATGGTTTCTCTATATTGGCTAAGTCTAGGATTATTAACAAGATACTCTCCCTTGATTTTTTTTATAATAATTTATGAGTCTCCCATGACAGAAACTCTTTTGGAACCAATTTTTCTTACAATTTGCAGTCCTAACATTAATGCTTCATATTCTGCCATGTTATTAATGCATTTGAAATTTAACCTGAAAGCATGTCCTTCTGAATGATCATTCTCTAAATTATAGATCCATACTCCAGCTCATGCTCCTAATCTGTTTACAGAGCCATCAAAATCTAAATGCCACATAGACTCATGAGTTATATTGTCACTATCAATTTCTTTGTGTTTCTCTTCTACAACTATGATTTTGTATTTGCCAGTGTCTGAATTACATAAGATAAATTATTCCATGTCAAAATACATAGAATAGATAGGATAATTCTGTGGTTTTTCTGCACTACTGATCATGAATTTCATCGAGGTTTCGCTGTAAAAATTTCTTTGTTGACCAAATATAGAAATGGTAGCATATGACATGTCTAATTGTAGTGATCCCTGTAATTTTTCTCCTCGTGAGCGAGATAGTAACATTCCATATTTGGGAGGGATGTCAGCAACTACTATGTCCATCAAAATACTCTTTGTTGGGCACTGGACTAGAGTTACACACAGGTATTTTATTAATCCAAGGAATATAACTTGACTAGAATCAAAGGAAAACAGGTCTTTGTATGGTCTGGTGATATCTAAGTTCAATTTTTCCATGACTGCTTTAGGCATTAAGTTATGAGATGCTCTTGAATCCAACATAGCATTGTGTAAGATTTTATCATGAGTGTTTAGGCTAAAGTAGAATGGAGTGACACCCCCTTGTTGATGTTTCCCATTAACCTCAGGGCCAAATAGTAACTCAGGTTGATCATCATTGAGGTTAACAGCATCTTCGCCTTCACCTATGTTCAGTGTTTCAGTGATTTGGGCTTTGTATGAATAATTTTTTACTAGCTCTGTTAAAGGAATTGGTATTTTCAATTTGGCTATCTCAATTTGAATATTGAATGGTATTTGATTTTTGCCTAACTGAATGATTTCCCCTTTACCAATTGTAGTTTGTGTGTTTTTTCCCTTTTTATCAACAGTTGGTAATTCAGTTTGTGTTTCCACTATTTTGTTTTCAATTTTCTTCTCTGGAACCTTTTGAGTAGTAGTAGAAGTTTGAGTAGCAGTTGAAGTTTGAGTGTTAGGTGAAGTGATATCTACAATCTTTGGGCTAGAAGTTTTCTGAGTTTCTCTAGGGAGAATTTGTAGAATTTTGGTCACGGAGATTCTATTGTTTTCTTGATTTGGGTTTGAACTGATTTCTTAGTAGGGGCTTCTGTTTTCTTTTTGCTTCTAAGGCTATATTGTTTATGAACTTTGTAGATAGCAAATTCATAGCCTTGTTTATATTCAAAGGACTCTCTAGATTCTAACTGTAATTGTTGTAACATGTATAATTCATGTTCTTCTTGGGTAATAAAAATGGTATTTTCATCGTTTATTCCCATTAAGTTTATCTAGGTGTCCTGGTCTTCTTAATTTTGCTATGAACTTTCATCATAGTTTTCTTGGAAAGGTGGTATAATATTTTGTTCAAGTACTAATTCTCTTGATTTACCAGTATTAGGATTTTTCCTAAAGTTGGGGTTTCTAATTTGTTGACCTTGTTGATTTTCCTACTGAGGTTTTCTTTACATTTTTTCTAATCTATCCATTAGTCTTTCCATACTTTTAGCTAAACTATCTATCTTAATATCTGATGTGGATGGTTCTTCCTTAATGGTCACTCTCCTTTCATTTCTCATACTAGCTCTTTTACCTAATAAGTTAGCTTCTACACTAACTGCATTACTCTACATCTGTTCTAAAGTTTCAGGGTTTCTTTCTCTCAATTGATAGGACATATCAGTGTCAAAACCATCTGGAAATTTGATTAGGGCCAAGTCTGGTGGAGGTTTGATATTTGTAGGAATTTCATTATAAATGGTGTTAAACCTAACACAATAATCCTGAACAGATTCATTAGGAGCTCTTCTAATGTTCTCATGTTTAGATAATATCTGGAGAGGGTTTTTCTTTCTTTCCCATCTATTGATAAAAAAATCTATGGAAAGCAGCTAAATCATCAATATGACCAGCAGGTAAAGCTTTTAACCATTTTTTAACATCTCCTGCTAGTTATTGTGCAACTAATCTCATTTGAACATCATCTTCATCAACTTCATGTAATTGAAAATAATCAGTCATTTTATTTACATGTTGTTGAGCAGTATATTGACTAGTACCATCAAACTGACAAATTTTACTCTGGTAATATTGTGGTATAACACGTAAAGGGGCATGTAAGGCCAAAGGAGCATATTTGGCTGCCATGGCTAAGATTATAGCTTAACTGGGAGGTAAAGTAGTGGTGCTTGGAGATGAACTTGAAGTGCTATAAGATGAACTTGGAACAATAGAAAATGTACTTGGAATGCTAGAAGATGTACTTGGAACACTTGAAGATGAGATTGAAACTTTAGGTTGAAGAGGAAGTTTTTGGATGAATGGTTCTGTGGAATGAACAGTGGTGGATACTATAGATGAGGTGGTACTAAATAAAGTTGTATTTATAGTTTCAGAAGGAATGGTAGAACGCTTAGGGGTAGCAGCAGTTAGGGAAGATAATTCAATTGACTGTTGAAAATAAGCTTCATCTATATCTTTAATCAAATTTGAGGTCAAAACATCAAGTTTATCAAAATTCTCTAGAACCTGTTGATCTAAGTCAAGTTGTATAGTTTCCTTATTTTCTTTAATAAATTGAATAAAATTAGGGTATATTACAATATCATAGATTGAGTTTTCAGATTTGGTTCTAAATAAAGAATGCTCAAATGATAAATCAAATTGAATATCCTATATGCTTGATAACTCTTTAGGCAGTGAATTTGCTTTGATTAATTGATTATTACTTCCTAGACTTTCTACTTTTTTAGGTTTTCTTAAAATTCTGTCAAGATCATCAAAAATTATAGTAGGCTGAGGATCAGGATGAGCCCTGGTATAGTATGTTCTTTTAGAAGCCAGAATTTTAACTTTCAATGATAATTTTTAATAACTCTTTCAAATATTTAGGCAAAAAATGAGAAGAATTGTTTCTTTTAAGATATGTTTAACTAGGGACTGATTTCCCTAGTATGGTTGCTAGTATGTTATCACTCCGAAATTTCCCAAGAGTTGTTATAGGCATTAAAAAGAAATAACAAAGGTAACTATCATCCACTTTTGGAGATTAGGATCTAGCCTTCCTAATGCTCATAGAGGGCTCTCTCTTAATGATTTAACTTTGTTGTTTTAATTTATTTTAGGCTAGTTATGTATGTTTGTTTGGGTTGTTTTGATTGATTGGTTGGTTGATTAATGGAATTAATGATTTAGATGGATATATACCTTTCCATTTTCCATTAGGCTATGGAGTCAATATGATTTTAAAACATAACAAGATCAAATTTTAAAGGAAGTGTTACAGGGCAGGGTAGTTGAGAAAAATCAAATCTTAAGGCTGAATTGTGAAGTGGTTTTCAATCAGGATCAAGGAGCAGTTAAGAATTCCTTAAACCAGATAACGAAGGAAGGTGAAGGAGGACAATCGGGATCAGAGAGCAATTAAGGATTCTCCAAACTAGATATCAGATTAAAACATGAAAATGGATAACAGTTCAAAATAAAGTGTATTTAAACAAGTTGTGCAATAAAATTCTTGTTATAACATTTAAATTTAGAAAACATGCAAGTTTATGGAATACTTAAGAAAATAACATGAACAATTGAAATATACTTCACTGAGATAGCTCAACACATGAATCCTATAAAGAATGTATTTATTACTTGTCATGTCTGTCAATTGGAAATGATTACAGTAATCCTTAGGTAAATAGATCGATCAGCTATAGAAATATACAGAAATCCACACTTAATCAACCTTTGATACTTCGAATTATCAAGTATTTATACAACTGATTACAAAATATCCTACCAACTGATTTAGGATTTATTCAAGGAAAACAAATATCTTTATGCAAAAAGATAGAGACACCTATTAACTAACTTAAATTTGTCCCTGTTTTATTTGATTAATGTTATATGTTTGTTTCTCTTAAGCTGGTTGTCTTTCACTTGTTTGCTCTTTAATATGTCTGCTTCTTTCATCTATTTTATTTTTAACCTGTGCATTCTTTTTTACCCTCGTATTTTCTTTTAACTTGTCACAGTAAATCACACAATTTTCCCCATTTTTCTTCATCTAGAAGTTTGATTCTTACCATCCTCCGATAAATCTCATTTACCTCTGTATATTTTGCAAATTTAGGCTTATTCACAAAAAGGTGATTTACCTCATGCTAGAGGTAAAAGAAGTTTTCCAAAGTCTAAAGGAGTACTTTGCCTGTAGGAACGCCCTTCATTGTTGAACTGTTGGAAGTCTCTTTAGCTACTTCCCTGATATTTTTATCATAGTCTTCATGCCTCATGACTTTATCATTGATTACTAAAGGATTAAGAAGACCTTTCTGCCTCAAAACATCAAATTTGTTTATAAACCTGTTCACTGCCAATTCCATTGTCTAGAATTCGTATTCAAGTTGTATCATCAGAGTTCCCTTGGAAATAACTTTATTCACCTCTAATATATTCTTTATTCTGTCTGTTATCCCAAGTTCCTCTAATTCCTGTTTATCTTTAGAATTCAGGAATTTTATTATCTCAATGGCTTCCTCTGGTTTCTTTCCAAGCTCTTCTTTGACCTTTTGAATTGCATTACCTTCTTCCTTTATCAATTCCTTCTGTTCAAATATAACCTGTATCGAAGGTCAAATATCATTAATAGATTTAATGATATTGGCCCACAATTATTGTTTTGATTGGGCTAAAGGTTCCTTCAATGATAACTCTTTTTCTAACTTGTGGATTCTTTCAGTTAATCTATTGGCTTTTTGTGCTTCTACTTGATACATTACTTCTGCCAACTTATTTGTATCTTCTAAACATTTTACTTGTTCTTTGAGCTTATTGATCTCAGTCGTTTGAATTGACATATATTGCATTGCCTTGATCAATTTACAGGCCTCATCAGTGGGATGGGTTGTTTGTACTACTAATGTCGTTGCTGGTGTAGTAGCTGGAACTTCTGTTGATATTGGAACTGTTGTTGCTACTGGAGCTGATGTAGAAGCTATTGGAATGGCAGTAATGGGAACTGCTTCCATGTTGGCTTGATTTTCTTGCACAAGTTTGTCTATTTCAATTTCCATCTCTTTCAGTTGAGTTTTCAACTGAATGATGAGATTCATCATTTCATCCTTCTGATTTTCATTTTCCAAAACTTCTTTAGTTTGCGGATGTTTTGTTGTTGGTAACTTCAATTGTTTCTTCAATGTAGCTATGTCTGCATTCTTCCTCTTGATAAGCTCTTCCGCTGCTTTGATTTCATTTGGATTATATCCAACTTCCATCACCAAATATTCAAGTGACTTTATCCTGTTATCCTTTGCTTGTGAAGAACATTTCTCTAGGTTTAACTGTGTCCTTATATTTTCTAGAGAATTTTGTAACTTCTATACACTTAAAGCTTTGTGTGTCATAGTGGAATAGATCATTTCTCCTGCCTGTTTATGAAACTCAATCTGGTCTATTGGATGCACATATTTAGCAAGAACTTCAAAGGTTGTCTTCTTATAATCTGTTGATGATTTTGGGGCCTACACTGTTGGCTGTAAAAATGTCATTTTCATATTTCTTGTTTTGTAGTCAAATGTTGATAGCAATCTGTTCTGGTCACTAGGAGTTTGTTTCCAGTATTGGGCATAAGTTAGAGATTTCAATGCTTCATTCCTGATTTTGATTTCTTTGTATTTCTCCATGATATATTTATCTTTCTCCACTAGTTTTCTAGATGATGAAACCTCTTCACTATTATGTTTTTGAATGATTTTGCACTGGAGGTTGATGGTAGTTGTGTTTCTTCTAAAATTGTTGGAGGTGCATCATATCTGACAACAATATCTGTCTCAATGGTTTCAACTATATCAACTATCTCTTCCTGCTCTATTACTGGATTTCGTTTTTCCTTATTCCTATACATAAGTTTTAATTTGGTATCAGAAGTGGTTTCTGTAGAATAAGAGCCTTCCTCCCTTGCCCTCTTTGAATTTCTGTCCAGTGGGGCTGGAGTAAGAAAGATGGAACTAGTATCAACCTACTTCTCCATCTCCTATAAAGTATTTTCCAACCACTCTTACTGGTTGGAATACTTTTCAACTTCAGGCTTTGACTCATGAATAAAAGGGGTCAATTTAAATTTTACTCTTAACTTACTTATGACACCCAAGGGGTCATAAGACCATTTGAAACTGCTACTAAAATTAAACTCTTGTATATATTTGTCTACTTGTTGTCTAGCATTTCTACTGTTACAAATAAAAGGCCCTAGCTGGTTTTTAATATTGAATTGAGTCTTTTTATTTGTTGAAAGGAAATTGACTTCATCTGAGTACAAGATTTGCTTGATGTATTCCAAAGCAAATAAACTCGTTGGCAGGTATTTGGGAAGTTTTTATGGAGTTATCTAGTTTCCATACACTCTAATTTCTGTATGATTCTGGTATAAATACCAGTCTCCTATTTCACTATGATTTGACAACTGTAAAACCTTGTTTATCTCTTCACTGATTCTAGGTTGAATGCTATTGCTTAGCATATTTACAATTGGATAAACAAAATAATCAATGAAGTCTTTATCGTTGAATTCAGTGGAATCCTTTCTGATTAAGGAAGTCCAAAAGACAACAGATTGGGGATTACCCTCTGTGTCAAGTTTTTGGAGGTTTACTGCAAACCTTTTTTATTGAAAATATATAAACATATGGAACAAAACTGAGGAGTATTTAAATACTCCTTCTTTTGGCAGCTTGACTAGCTTATCATGGATTGCATCTGCTAAGTATTGGGCAAAATTGAAGGTTGAAGCTAGAGGCTAACTTGGGAAAAATATGGATAGGAAGCCAAGAATAGATGCATCTACATATTCATCAGTAAAATATCCTAAAATGCATGAAAGCATAGTAACAATTTTCCTGATTCTTTCTGAAAACATGGAAGCTGAGTATGGAGGATTGTTTTTAGGGGTTTCTACTGATGGAGGGAGGAAAGTCTGGAATATTTGGAATCTCTTAGGAAATTCCAACTTCAAGTAGAGTTATGTAAGGGTTTCAATGGATAATGGCACTTCATCAGGTTTTGGTTGAATCTGTAACATCTGATTGATGGATTGAGCAGTGATTGTGAATAGGATCTCTTGGTTTGGGATAACAAAAGCCCTTTCAAAGGGGCAAATAGTTGATCCTCGAAGGAGTCTAATGAGTTCTCGAAATTGAAAGGTCTTTGAAAGGTCTTTGGGAATATGTATTTGGACATATTTGAATCCCACAGATGAATAATCTGCCTAGTCAATAAATTTGTCATGGCTCTAGTAGTGGAGCTCTAAAAGGTTGAAATCAATCATTGTATCAATGATTTTGAAGTCCTTATCAGCTATAGGGTGTGGTCAACATCTAATACATGTGGTTTCAGAGGATTTACAGATATAATGCTCTAAGAAGACATTAATTAGTTCAATTATTACTTTCTGTGCTTAATTAATGGTTTCTGGTGCTTAGAATTACCTGGAAAAGTGGAACTTGGTCTTGGAAGGGGTTCTAGAAATTGCGAGCTTCAATTCTCAGTCGGAAATGGCTCTTTTGGTTTATTTTCGCAAATAAACCGCAATATTCAAGTAACAGTGAAGTAGTAAGATTTTATTGTTGTTTTAAACATTAGGGCTTATTGCAGTGGTGCGGTGGTTTATTTCAAACAATGGTGGTTTCATCGCAAGGCGCAGAGGTAGTTTAGCAGTTTATTGCATCGTCAAAATGGTTTGGCGGTTTTTGGTTGGGGGTGAAATAAGCTGTGGGAGTGCCACGTGGAAAGGGGGTGGGGGTATGAAACCACCCATTTCGCACCCCCCCCCCCCCCTCGACTTTAAACTTTTGACTGTCGGGGGGTGTGAAACAGTTTATTGGGTGTTGGATTTGATCTATGTTGATCGGGCAGTTGACAGGTGTAGAAAAATTTGTTCAAATGAGGCGGGGTCGAGAATTTATTTAAAAAAAAGGTTTAAATCAAAAACGTGAGTTGGGTAATATAATATAGAATGGATCGGGGATATATATGTGGGGTTTAAAATGATAGTGGGGAGTTCAAAATGATATCGGGGGAAATATATTTAAATAGGATGTTAGAAATACATTAGGAGGAGGGGTTAATTAAAAGGGGGGTCCACTAATATTTTTGGCGCTTTAAACTTTGGATAAGTGGGTTTTCGCTTGTTCTATTGGAAAAAGCAAAGTTAGTAAAGGGGATGTGAATTTTCAAAGGGAAATGGGTTTTTAACTAGGGAAAGGGGTTTTAGGAAGGGAAAAGGGTTTTTTTAACAAGGGAAAGGGGATTTAAGAAGGGGAAATGGTTAGAATAAGGGGAAAGGGATATTATCAAAGGAAAGGGATTTTTTACAAGGGGAAATGACTTTCAAGAGTGGAAATAGGATTTTTAGCAAGGGGAATGCATTTAGAAGGATATTAGTGATAACAATAAACCATATGATGCCTTCCATAACTTGTGAAAGTATTATACCTACCCTTTATTTACCCTAACATTTTTCACTTCCTTTATTGTTACCCTAACATTTTTCACTTCCTTTATTAGGTGCATTTGAGCTTGTTAACTCTTTTATTTTCTTTTGATAAGCAAATTAACCTATTTCTAACCTTATATCTTCCAATGGCTCAGATTAAACTTATGAGCTCATTTTATTCTCTACCTAACTATTGATCTGCCAAGATTAAATGGTTTGATCAGATCTTTATTCACTAACTATCATGACATGAAATTTAAAGGCATGAATGAATCAAGATTAAATTATATGATCATCATGAATTGTGTCATTTTGGACAAGCTTCACACAATTTTATTTTCAAAGAACAGTAAACTAAGAATAGTGGCATTTGAATGTGCAACACTTTCAGAATTTATTTTTGTTTCTTTTTGTGTGGGGTTCATACTTTATATATTTTTTATCTTTCTTTATTTTATTCCTTTGATTATTCTTTTAGGACATACCCTCTTTTCATTTTTTTAATATGGGAAAACATTTGCAGAAAGCAAAGGTATGTACCATATTACAAGACTTAACATAGTCAATTAAAAATTATGATCCCTATTATGATAGGACCCTAACACCAACTTCCACTCTTGTTCGATGCCTCGGATCGGGTAAAGGGACCCTTTATTACCCTTTAACTCGAGTTTTTCTCATTTCTAGCTCCTTATGGCATGATTGAGATCCGTATACTTGAAGGTTTAGTGATGCAACAAATTGTACCAGTGATTCCCAGGTGTGTGTGAGATGTTTCAGACCTCATGAGGGGGTGGCCCTTTAGGTAGTCCCACACATACCCGGATGACCTCTTTACTACAGCCTTGGATGCAACTCTATAGATTTGATGGTTCCGTCCCCATCCGCTTGTAGAACCTTTTTTAGTTTGCATGCATCATTCAGATTTTCAGAGCCCTTTCCTGTTTTACAGGGCATATTTGGTTGTTATTATATCTCATGTACTCGGATATTATTGGATATTTCCTGGCTATTGTCCCAGGCACAGTATGTATGTGGGATCCATTATGTTTTTTTATCTAGCCAATGTTTATGCCAGCATGTACTATATATCTCAGTCCCATTTTTGTTCGGCACATCATTATTCTTTGTACTTTTTCATCTTGGCGGGCATAGGTATGCCTCCCTCGCCTCATTGAGAACAAGTACTCACTCATAAAAGAGACTTGTCGCACCTGTAAGTCTCACCTCCTCAGGGTCTTGTACTCTCTCACTTCAGTTCGTCTTATATTTCTTTCTCTCTGACTCCCCTTCGGTGTCTAGTGATTGTGTTCTTACAACGTACTTCGGTCATATGATTAGCTCCTAATGCTTGCACATTGGGGGGAAATCTATTACACCAATTTCTGGTCATCTAACCTGTTACTATTATATGGACTAAAGTACATCATGTAAGACCAGTTTTACCACAGTAAAATTTATTTCACTATGCGAAATAATTTAATAACCCATAGTTTATTAAATTATTTCTGATCTAAACAAGGAACCCCAGGAGGAATAATTGAATAAATCCTTATTTGTTTGATTTCCTCTAGGGATAATTAACTAAACCACTATTTAATTAATATTCATGGTCATATTTAACCCAAAACATGAGAATTAATTAGATAAATTACTATTTATCTTATTATTTTCTAGGAATAATTATTTAAATCATTGTTTAATAATAGTCATTGTTGAATTTGACTAAATCATTTCTAAATAATTAAATAAATCATTATTTATTTAATTATTCCTTAACCTCATCCTTGAAATAATAAATAAATCAGTTATTTATTTATTATTTCTAAATAAAGGGATTTAACAAATTCTAAATTCCTTTTCCCTGCACAAAAATTAATAAAATATTCTAAGTAAGTTGGATCTAGATTTGGTTAATAATATTTTAATTAGGCACAAATATCTAGACTGACTCAATATTTTGTTATAATAGAAGGGTTTTCCATTCATTCACTACCTCTTTTTTATCACCTTTTGATCTATACTTTTGGTTTGACTTTGATCCTCTGTCATTGTCATATTTTTTCTATTTTTGCTTGTGAGCTCCCTTTGAGTTCTATTTTGTCTGGGTTTTCTGCACCACCAAGAGAGAGAGATATTGGATCTGAAACACTGAGGACATACAAGAACACGTCTCATTGAGGGGGACTGGTATCATCTTTCTGTGTTCCGTTCCCAGGTGTCATAATACAAAAAATTATTTATAAATTCTTGTCTTGTCTATTGGATGTATGGAGTAACTCTTGTTTATTTTAGTCGTTTAATGTGTTTAAATGCATAGATATGGATTTTGGTAGCATTTATTCTGATCACCTACTGCATATCTAAGGAAATTTACAGCCACATTTGATGTTAGGGTTGTTTTTTATGCACAGCTAAAGTGAGCTTTTTTCGTACGCTCGCGATTAGAATTCACAATAACAGACATTTTTGTTGACAACAACCCACCATTCCCTGAACCAGCTATGGTGCCAGTAAAAGAGGTTTTCGTTAAGCAAAAATTTGTAGAGCAGTGTGTGAGAAGGAGACCACCTCTACAGGAGAGATGTCGGCTTCAATTCAAGGAAACTATGCAGTTAAAAATTAAAATTCGTCGATTTAGGAAGCAGGTATAGCAGCTAAAGAAGAAGGTGAGGAAATACAAAGGGGAAGCTGTGAAGCCAAAGGTCGAGGTTGACTCTGTTGCTACACAGACTGACCCTATAGAATATATGTTTGAAGCTCAGGAATTTATCCTATCTGATGAAATCTGGAAACAGCAAGTTGTCGCAGCCGGTCTCTAACAAGGGACCATCACATTGAAAAAATACAAAGAGGATATGAAGAGGGTCCACGAGCAAGCAGCCCAGACCATTACTGGGTATATATATTAGCTAGACATAGAAAAGTAGAAGCAAGAGAAGCAAAATAAAAAAATTGAAAGCTTAAAGGAGCAGGTGTTGACGTTGAAAGCTGATAAGGAGGAAATGTTTACCTTGACACAGCAGGTAATGGCTTGTCGACCTCCTGCTCATTTTTATGCCTTATTTCTCCATGAACAATTCCTTTTATTTTTCCTAGAGAGTATTCATAGTGATATTAGTCATGAAATCGAAGATCCAATACAGTTTCTTCGCATCCTGATGATTCATGATGTTTTCAATCAACATTTAATGTGTGAATTATACATGCATGACTATTTCTTGAGTGATGACTGAACCTTAAATCCAGTCCCATTTGTGGGATATGTCCATTTGAGAGCTTTTACCTCCTACACCATTAATCAGTTTAAGTGGAAAAAGGTTTTTGAGACATTTGATGAGAACTAAGCTACAAGGCCACTTATGATAAGAAGAGGGAATGGTTAGTCTGTGAACATCTACAACAAGCATGCCACCTTTTTACATATTGAGGGATGCAAGGAACAAATGTTGTCTACAAAAAAATGGTAATTTAATATTTGTACAAAACAGGTGGTTAATTTCTGAGATGATGCTCGTAACGACTGTCAAGGGAGATGGATGTTGTCTTCATCAGCCGTTAGAAACTGAGAGCCTTTTGGGGCACCTAACTTTGTATGAGCATTAGAGAGATTTCCACGATACATTGCATGCATCCATACTGATGGGGTCTAGTGGATGGGACTGAGGTTACAATTCCTCAATTTTTGGCTGCCAACAAAATAGTATACTCTGGCATACAACATGGGCAATGATTGGTGGAAGGACATTCTTTTGACAGATGGATATAAACCCCCGGGGACAGAGATGGCTGATAAATATGACCTTGCTCAACTTCATGCCAACCACATTCATTCCAACCCAGACCTGCGGAGGCGACGAGCTGCATGAGGATATGCAGAAAGACCAGTTGGGGGAAGCTGTCGGGAGCCAAACCTGTACATATTTTCCTTCCATTTTTACCCACTTTCTTTACCCATTTGTATCATTAACATTCAAGTCATGTTCTACAGTGCACAGGTAAACCCCTCTATATGTCTTCTTGGAATATTTATTCAATGAAGTAAAGTCACAAGGATTATTACCTAAAGCGATTTACTAATTTCACTATTTTCACATATTCGGTGGTCGGATGGCCATATCTGAAATTCCTGGGACAGTTCCAAGTTGGCAGCGCTATTTTGGGCAATGCTCCAATAGCACAATGACTCCAAATCCTTTCTCTGCCTTCTTTAGCATTTATTTTGTCTATTATAATGTTGTATACTTGTAGGCACTAGTTGCTAGGATTTCAGGAACAATCATTGTAAACATTTGTATAAGAAGGGATCTGACGCTGTGAGCCGGGGGTTGGAAATGTAAGGAATTGAGTTTTGTAACAAAACATTATTATCAAGTTAATGCAAGTTATATTTCTATTAATTTTGTAATTTTTTGAGTATATCACAACCCTGATCAAAGATTTTGGCCCACTCTCCCAATTAGGTTTTGTGTGCTTTCTATGTGTTGTTAATGCTATTCTTGTTTTGTATATTTTTTAATTGTTGTGATAGTAGACATAATTGTTGATACTCTGATTTCTTTGAATGCATTGCAAGATTTACGATTTATTACTGCTATTTATTTATTTGTTGTTATAGTGATTGTTGCTTTGTTTAATTTATCGAATCCACGATTGATATAGAATTGTGCTATTGTATCTGCATATATTTTGCGCGTTAGCCTTGCAATAAAAAACACACCTGGATTGATGAATTAATGTGGGAAAGGGTTTGGATAATCATTCACACTTGGACACCAACACTTCCCTCTAAGCCTCTGTTGGTGTGCTACTGAAGTTGCATGTAGAAAAACGTTGTTTCATGTAGCACGATTGTGCATGCAAGCCCAAACTTCGATGTTGCTCTTCTGATGGCTCCCACTACTCTCCTGCACTTGATGCTCTTCGAAATGCTCAACGCAATGGTGGAAATGAGACAAATCTTACCTTTATTGGACTTTTTAACCAAATTTTGAGCGTTGTGGTGACTCGTACTCAACTCGAGTTTCCTCTTAGAGATCTTTGGCCCCCACTTCAGTTGATCATTATTGACCTCGTGATCAATCCCCTTCGTACTCATTCATCTTGACTTTACTCAATTTGACTTTCCCAAGTGGCATGCACTTTCACTTTTCCTTCAGTTTTACTTTACGGAGGTGGCCAAGTTAACTCCTTTTTGCCTTTTAAACTTTTAAATCTTGACATTTAATTATTTTGTCCATTATGGATGCACAGCGAGGGGTGAGAGGCCATAACTGAGCTTACCTGGTGTTGTTGAGGTGCTACAGGAGCTGGTGCAAGGAGCTGGAGCTGGTGGGGGCAGCCTGAGTCATTTATTTTTTGTGTTTTCATTGTTATTTTTTTCTAGAGTGAGCAGCTTTTTCTGAGTTAGTTGCTTATATTTTCTGAGTGAGTTGCTTACCCTTTTCTTGTTTTCTTTCTATTGCAGGTACTGCATGGAGGGCTTCAGATGCCATGGCTGGTGTGCTTGTCCCTCTGGAGTCTACTAGTGGTCTTCTAGAGTCATCTACATCAGATTTTCTTCAGCTTTTGGCCTTGTTGTGCCACACATATATTTGTTATAGGAAACTCTCTGATACATGTATTAGTTTGTTCCTTGCCTCTTCTTGCTTCAGTTTGTTCAAGAATGGAGAGATATGGGTTGTGGAGGCTATGGAGGAAGTCATAGGATTAATAGAGCGGAGGATAGGCAAGAGAAATGGTTCTTATGCCAGGTTTTCAATGATTTAACTTCCCAAGGTGCAACATAGGGTTTAGATAGGGAAGCCTTGCGCATGGAGTGAAATAGGGTGTTGGGAATTGTAGGCATAGGAAAAACAAAGATTATCATGCCCTAACTAAAGTTCAGAAACCTTTAGGCAACCTTTTTTCTTCACAAATGAGTTTCCTATAGCATTTACAGGAGTTTCCTGTAGTGCTACAGGAATCATGTAGCTGTCTATTTTTCCTGTAGCAATTACAGATTAGGGGAAAAAATGAACTTGTTGCCTATCTGGCGAGTGAAGTGGATGATGGAGTGGCTTATGGAGTGTGCAAGCAAAAAAGAAGAAAGAATTAAGAGAAAATGCCCCTCTGGATCCTAAAAACCATCTTCAATTGTGAACCTGCAAAACAAAAAAAACACAAATGCATAGGTATTTCTTTTACTTTTTCTTTCTTATTTTTCTTTTTTCTTTTTCTTGAAGGCAAGTGGGCTGCCTCCACAGAGGTTTTCAACCCAGAGGCCTGCCTTAGGTGCCCCAAAGGGGTTTTCACCCAAGGATCTTTTATTCTCTGTTTTTTAGGATGTTGATGACTCAATGCTTCTCTATGGATAGGCTCGATGCAAGGTTGGCTCATGTAGAAGGGCATCTGCTATGTGAATCTAATAATGTTGCGCCTGATGGTTCATGTGTTAAGGACCTGGCTCCCATTTCTTCTTCTAACTCTTAATGGCTACTATGTCTACTAATCATTCTGGTTTTATGTTTAATCTTGTAATGACTACACAGGATGTTTAATTTTAGAATACCCCGAAGACCTTAGAAACCCATAGTCGGTATTTTTTCTAATTTTTGTGAAGACAATAATAACTCCATAAAAAACAAGATATAATAGCTTCATATTTTGATGAAATTTTAATTAATTAATTATATATATATATATATATATATAAGAAATGAATTTGAAAAAATGGCAATGAATCTTCACCCAAATTTAATTCTTATAAATAATAAATTAAACTTATAGTATACTATTGTTATGGAAACAAAATCTCTATCATTACATAATGGTTGGTTCATATATATATACCATAACCATTTTATAAAAAACAATTCAAATTCCAATTAAAGTTCTTCACTGAATCAAGGTGATATGATGAAGATGTAGTCTTACCAAACTTTTAAAAAAAACTTATAGTATATTATTGTTATAGAAACAAAATCTCTATCATTACATAATAGTTGGTGCATATATATATACAAAAACCATTTATAAAAAACAATTCAAATTCCAATAAAAACAAATTTTATTTGATTTCCCATTTTATTTTTTATTATTTAATATTTAAATAAATCAATATAAATTCACATATATGATCACATCAATCAAGTCAGACGGGGAATAACTGATTCCTGCCCGGAATTAGTTGGAGCTCTTTGGATGCAAAAGTCACATTAAAGTAGGCCAACTTGTCAGCCCAACGCCCACTTGGTAAGTGTTCAAATTCAAAATGGTTTTTTCAAAAAAAATCAAATTTATTAATGTGAGACATGATATCTTTTCAAATTTATTAATGTGAAACATAAAGATATTCTGTCATTTTTTAAATTGTAGCATTATAAATGAGATTCATGGAATGCTGCAAGTTGCAGTAAAGCCCCCATAAATGTTGAATGATAACCTTATTTTCAAATATACTTGGCAATTTTTATGCAAATATATAATTATATAAATAAATTGAAATTTAATTTTAATTTTAATTTGATGATTAAAATTTATAAAAAATTATATATTTTATTTTTTTAATTTAAACCTATTGTCAAGAAAATACATATTCTTAATCAATAATTTTATTATAAAATTTAAATAGAATATTATAGATTTCATCAAAGTTCTTTCAAATCCGAAGAGAAAATAAATAAAACTATTATTGATTTTTTCAACCCATTGATTATGACAAGCAATGAAAAAAAAATATGGCCATGGATTATGACAAGCAATAATATGTTTTGGCTTCATAAATTTAAATGGTTCTTGACAAATAATATTACTTTTTAATTTCCAACAAATTTGACCCAACAATATAACAAAAAAATATAAACCAAAAAACCTATGTAAATTACTCCTCAAGGAACTAACAAATATCATTAATCTTATCAGACAACCTGTCAGTTTTGATGGGCAAATCTAGTTTCAAATTTCAAACCTGCCCCTGTTGTGAAGTCAACTTGCGATCCTGTTTAGCTTTTGCTGTAACATTTTGTTTTTTTAAGGTTTGGTTCCTCATTTTCTGCCCTTGAAACAATGGTTGCTATCACATCTGTCCCCTGAAAATAAAATAATCTTTCTATGTGGAGGTTTCTCAGTGACCTATTTCAGAAGAAGAGATATATAACTAAAAATTATATTTTAATTTTTAAAAATATTATTCAAGTGGAAATAGATAAATCAAGAGAATAGGAATGTAAGACATATAGCAACGATACAAAATTACAAAATTGATCATTCATATTATAAATTAAAATGTCATTAAATATAATATTTATTTATTTTATTGATGTCTTTGAGATTAATTACATCATAAATTATTAATTATTTAAAGCTATCTAATATAATATATTTTCAAAACATTTACTCTTTACTAATATTAATTTTAAATTTTACAATAATTTAAAATATTACCTACATCACAACTTGTAAATTAATAATTTTTATAATATTGTATGATTATAATTTTTTTAAATGTTAATTAATCACAAGTTATATTAATTTAAAAATTAATATTATATTAATTCAAACTTGAGTACTAGAATCTTACAGAAAGCCGTGACTTACTTGAAGATTTAAAAACATACTAACAATTCTCACATTCAGAAATTCAATCTCAATCTCAAATACAAACATCAATCTCATGGAATTCACAGATTGATTGTGATAAAGGGGTTTAAAGACAAACATCAAATCATCAATTTGATGGTTGTGCTGAACTTTACTTCCCATGAATTGCTTTCCAGCATCAGTAATAACTCAAGCAAAGAAAATAAAAAATAAAAAATTTGAAAAGTTTTATCATAGGTTAAGAGAAAATAATAGTTTAGTAGATGGGTTTGTTAAGAGACATTATCATCAATTATATTTTATTTAGTGATAAAAAAAAATTTATATTATTAGAAGGAAAAACATCAAATATAATTTAAAAAATAAATTTTTATATAAGATTTAAATATTGAATTTTTATCTATGATTTAAGAATTAAATTAATTTTTTATATAAGATTTAAATATTACAATGATTTTATATATCTCATTTTGATGTGTTTTTAGTAAATATTTTGTATTGCCTTAAAAACATGAAGTATATATTAAGTCATAGACTTTTAGGTTGGTTTATTAATCTTTTCAAAAGATGAGAGGATATATTTATTTTTGTTGATATAAAATAAAAAACTAGGTCACATAAGCTAATTATAGACAACTTGCTTGAGAGGAGAGTCTTCAAAAGATTACCATGATGAGGAGATTTGCAAATTTGTCAAGACGTGTCCCTGATTGGCTGAATCTGAAACTTTATTCCCAATTTTTCTAATATGAGTAGGGATGATCACTGAAATGGAAGGAGCAAGGTTACTCATATGAGTAGGCTTTCAAGTCTCCAACTGCGAGATATTTTGTTGATTTGCGTGCCATGTAGGATCTTGTGGATCATGTTTATAACAAGTTGAGAATCTCCCTCCACCATAAGATATTGAACCTACAGATGAATCTTGTATTTCTTTTGCAATCGAGGCCTCTAATATTCCAACAAATTAAATTCATGGAGGACGTGAGTTGGTGGAGGGCTAAACCTCTGAGATCAACTTTATTCTACATGATTTGACAAGAGTATCACCTAGTTCTTCGAAAATTTGTTGATTTCTCTAATGACCTTTTTTCTTCTCATCATTTTGTTGCTTTGTAGTCTCCTACAATAGGTTGGACATGAACCCCTAAGGATTGGTACCAATTTTTCCTCTTGACATTTACTGGACTTGTTGCATTGATTTAAGAATGGTTCTACTTAGTATTTTGACTTGATGCTCTAGGAGCGATATTGAGTCTTTATCTTTTCTTTCCTTAACAATGCTTGTGAGGTCAAGAGCATCCAAATCCATTTCTTCAGTGCCCTAATTATTGTGCGGAAACATAGAATCTTTCTCTAATGGTTCCTAAGGATCCTGATTCAATGGTTTTAAGGAGGTAATAAGAAGAAACTCAGAGGATCAAGCATTTCTATCTCTAGGGGAGGAGTTGGAAGGAGGAGCTTAGGATTTGAGATTTGCAAGTGGTTCAAAATAATTATTGGTAATAGGGGATTTACCAGAATGTGTCTGCATGAGTGGAAGCTTGGGTCCATAGCGATGATTAATTTTTCTAGAGAATTCATCCTAATTTGCAAGTTAGCCTTAATCTAGAGTGGTCTCGGGAACCAACATGGAGAAACTTTTGTAGAGATGCCCATATTTGTGACATCTACAATAACAGAAAACGAAATGTGTTCATAGTCTAAGGTTTTCTTTCAAAGTTCATCTTGATAGTAGATACCAATTGACTAGGAAAAAGACTCCAAGATATTCATATATATGCATATGGGAGCATAAGATATGTATCTTGCTTGTTTAGTTGCTTCTGAGACTTTGGAAAAATGACCCAAAAAATTTTCAATGCCTACTAATATTTCTTCATCCCATAATTCTCTAGGAAAGGAACACATGTGCAGATCCAAACCAGGGTTGTCATAAAATCCTCTTTGTTCAGAACAAATCTCTGCATTCAAAATCTAAGATATAATCCTATAAGGTTTAAGAAGTATGGGCCATTTTTTGAAACCCTCATGTGTTTTTTCATATTGGAAAAAATAATGGTGAAGAAACCTTCTACCCCAACTCTAATTTGATATGTCCCTTTGGATTCCACTTGTGTTGAATCTAGTGGGTGAGGGATTTTTCTGAAGACCAAATGCCCAAGAATTTGTCAATTGAAGCACGATCTATGATGTATTTAATTTACCCCCCAATTATATTGGAATTCAGCTCAAACTTTGGATTTGTGGCTACTTTTAGAAGGAAACTTCTTGGATGTCTCTAGCCAGTTGAAGCTTACCTTGAGGATCCTTACTACCTGGATTCTTTGCAGCCTCATTAGGGCAAGGATTAGTAGGTTAACTAGCGAAATGGTCCCCTGTAGTAACTTTGCTTTAAGATGGAGTTCCACTCCCTCCTATAGCACCAACCACGATGGCAAGAATTGCAAAGAGGACATGACCAGTGAGGAAGTGGCAAGGTAGGGTAGAGTTTTTTTCCAAAGACCCAGAGCTCTCACCAACACAATACTATATCTCAAATTGATGTGATTGGTTATATTTATCATAATTTTCAATGTAAAAGTCAATACCTCAATTTAATATTTTCATTCCATTAAATTTGTATACAAAGTCACATATTACAATCGATATTTATTAATAATAAAAATATAATAATTTGGTGGTAGCAGAATTCTACACCCCAGTATGAGAGATGTGTAATGATGTGTAATTCCTTCAATGCTCAACCTATAATTGAATTGACAAGTAAGCCTTTGAATATATATATATATATATATATATATATATATATATATATATATATATATATATATATATATATATATATATATATATATATATATATATATATATATATATATATATATATATATATATATATATATATATATATATAAAATGGTTGGTAAAGGTTGATAGGCATAAATGGCATAATGCATTAAAACACTTACTTTTGATACATCTTACACTGCTAAAATAAAATTTAAAAAAAAAATACATACATATATATATATATATATCATAAAAAATAACTAAATTATAACTTTATTTAAGTTATTATTATTATTATTAATTATAAAAATAATTAATATATAAATACCATGGAGATTCACCCTTTACCATTGAGATTCTTAATCTTAAATAACTATATTGATGAAATTGAACACGTGACCCCTCAATAGAAAAGGTGTTTAACAATGGGACTAAACCAATTGACATAACCCTTGGGGCTATTTCAATGCCCATGTTAAGTATTTAAATTTGTTAATTATGTATATATTATTATGGCTTGAAAAAAACTTATGGTTAAAACATTTCAAGTAATTTAACTATTCTACATTTTGGCCTTTGTTCATGTATATTTTTTAGTCAATTTTCTTTGGAACCTAAAAAATATTTGTTGGAAATACAAATTTAAGTTGTGTAGTCTACCCAATAACTCATTGAATACATTTATGCACTCAAAAATTTAATTTAAACAATGAATATATATATATATATATATATATATATATATATATATATATATATATATATATATATATATATAGAAGAGAGAGAGAGAGAGAGAGAGAGAGAGAGATCAAATATCTCAAAGTCCAAACATTTTCTCAAGTTTTTCACTTTAAAAGAGGTTTGCACCTCAAGATATTTGATTCATGGTCGCTTGCTAGATTTTTGGTTTGATTTTAAAGGTGGCATGGCTAAGTTAGACATTAGATTGGTGTATGAATCTCCTTTGTTTATGAATCAAGGGATCCACTTCTAGGTAACTATTTGACTACTTAAGTCTAGGGAAGTATATATACTCTACCTCACTTTGAATTTGAACCTATCATATCTTATGAGGAAGCACACACACATAACACGCACACACACAGATATATATATATATATATATATATATATCCTTGAGGGTTAGCTCAATTGTTTGAGTCCTCATCATGAAAGCACCTATGTTATTGATAGGTCATCAGTTCAACTATTTCAACACTCTAGGGGTCAGGCTTAGTGGTTGAGCCGATAGGAAGTGATCCCTTCAGATGGATATGTTTGGTAAAAACATTATGTGGACGCAGTGGTCATGGATCTCCAAGACTATGAACTATACACACACACAAACACACAATAATATAATCAATAAATCATATAAGTATGTATGCTCTTCGAAATAAAGTATAAAATATAAATGATATTAACTATAAACATTGATTTTTTCAATTTCAAAATCTCAAAAACGATTTCCAATTGAATTGAATCCAAAATCATTTTGGCAATGAGAAGCTTTATCTCAGGTTTGGATGGTAAATGTTGTAAGATAAATGAAGATTGTAATAGAAAAATTAAATCAATTTATGAAAAATGTATGAGCCTTTGACATAGCTTGAACTAAAATTGTGAATCATTCAATTATCATGATATAGCATTTTGGGTTGCTAGACTAACTTGTTCTAGTTTATTAGTCCCTGCCTTGCTAGGTTCTATAGTGCTCACCTCACGGTCAACTTTCATTGACTCTCAATTAGTTTTCTGAGTTTTTTGTAACTTTAACCAAAGTTTTGAGAAAATGTTGAATATTTATATTTTTCTATTAATTCAAAAATAATTTTCTAATTTTTGGAAATCTTATTTCTAATTTTTATTTGGATGAGCAAGTCTTGATGTGACATAATTTCCCTAATGGAGGGCGATTTATTTTGGTATTTTTTAGTGCCTTAAAAACCATTTAAAAAAAAGATAATTTTGTAAGTGGCCATTGTGTCACTGAGTCCTCTGGCACTGACACTGACATTGTTCTTCTTAACACTACTATTTCTCTACCCAATGATGTCATAATGGATGGGATGCTAGGTCCCTTACATAAGCGAGGGGGTGGAGCTAAACAAATATGCATAACGTTGATACATTGTGTAGAGTGTGAAGGTGCATAAGAAGAAACAATTGGGATGTGGGGGTGGGGGGTAAACAAATATCCATAACATTAATACATTGTGCAAAGTGCAGAGGTGTGGAGGAAGCTTTCTTCCTCTGCACTTCTGCACTTTTCATAATATATCAACATTTCTTGTTGGTAGAAATAATTATTTTTAGTCAGTATTCGATCATGAACATGGATTATTGCTTAATTTCTATCTTAAACAAGTCTATATTGAGAAATTAGGTGTCTTCATTGTGACTGTGCTTGAAATTTGTATTCATTAATTACAACTTTACTAGTGGCAATGATCATTCCTATGCATATAAACATTTTCAATGCACTTAAATGCGAGGATTCTCATTGGAATCGGGAGCCGAAATTTTCAATACTCAATACATAATTTTTCAATGCTCAATATCAAGGTTTGAGTCCAATCTAGTAAGTATAAGTGAATTACAATATTTGGTATCGAATGTGCCCAAATAATCCTCCTCCCACCACATGAAGAGGAGGACAACAATAGTGATGCATTGTGAGACCTCTAAATCCCAACAATTTTCTTTCATTATTGTAATATTACTGAAATTATGTTACCAATAATGAGCTTGAGAATTTTCCCAAGCGTTATTATAACATAACAATCTCTAATTAGCTTCATGTATCTAATTGTGATCCATTAAATAATAGTCTCGTAGTGAAGGATCGGTGCTTGCAAACTTATAGCAATGGCATCGGATTTATAAGAAAACCCTTCCATAACTAATTGAGTGAATTTGTAGAGTAATTTTTCACCATTCATAGGTATCAATCGAAACGAGCATGAGAGTCCACCCAAGTGTTATTATGTTTTGCAACCAGCTCATTAAACATAAGAAAAGATAGATCAACGACTTAAAAATTATCCTCTTCAAGGGGGAAACCTTATTTACATTACATAAATGGATAATTATTGGATGATACAAATGATAAGACCCCCTTCGTATATACAGGAGTCTAAGGGGTCAAAATATAATCATAACCTACATAATAATAATAATGTAAGGGCATAACAATAATAATAGTGGGATTCTATGGGGCACAACAATAACAATAGGGAGCTACACTAAAAATAACAATATGGGGGATACACTTGTATTATAGGGACTTAACATGCCCCTCTCCTTCAAAAAATTGTTGTCCTAAACGCTTGAGTAGTTATGGATGCTTTTGTATAAAATTTTCATCCTCCCATGTGGAATCTTCACCAGGTAAGTTCTTCCACTTAATGAGATGCTCTAAAACTAATTGATTATGTAGTTGTTGGGTTCTTGTTTCCATGACTTCTTCAGGCTCAAATATGATTTTTCCTTCTTCGTCAAGTTCTGGAAACACTATTCGAACTGGGAGCTTGTCACCAATAACCTTCTTTAAGCATGAAACATGGAAAACTGGGTGTACTCGGGAAGATGCAGGCAACTCCAATTTGTATGCATAGTACCAATATTTTGCAAAACCTTGTAAGAACCATAGTACTTGGGTAATAATTTATTATCCTTCTTAGCTTGCTTGAGGGACATTTGTTTGTATGGTTGTAGCCATAAAAATACTCAGACGCCTACATAAAAACTTTTTTCACTACAATGTTGATATCCATGTTGTTTCATTTGATTTTGCGCTTGAGTGAGGTTATCCTTTAAGAGTTGGAGAACTTTTTTTTTATGCTCGATGTGACCTTCCACTACTTGAAACTTAGAATTTTCTCTTAAAGATGATGTGATGAACGGTGGATGATATCCATAAAGTGCCATAAATGGGGTTATTTTTGTTGCAGTATCGAAGGAAGTGTTTGATCCATATGGATATTTGTGGCCACTTGCCTATTCCACTTGGACCCCCACCATTGTTTCTTTGAGTTCTTCAGTTTCCTTATTGTAGCACAATTTACTATTTTTGGATGTTTTTCGAGTCCTAAACTTGCAGAGTCGTTTTGAGGCATTAGAAGCTGTTTTTAAGGAAAACAGAGAGATTGAAATGTACAAAACTCATCACCCTATTTTTTCAGCCTCCTCTTCGAGATATTCAAAACGAGGTAGTATGATAGCCAAACAAAGATCGTATGCCAAAATTACGACCCTGGTGATCCAGGTGGATTAATTAGGTACAGGTACAAGTGGCTTGAGTAAAAGGCTCAAAAATCAAAGTGTTTGGATTGCTTTCAAACCAAGTTTAAGTGTAGATCTCGTCTTTCTGATTCCAACGACGCAGACGGCACTCAATTCCGAGTCCGTATGAAGAAGTTATAAGCGGTCAAAGTTCCAGGTTGACTTGGTGACTGGACAGCCTTAAGGAAGGCACAAATTGGACTTTTTCCGGCCACCGGATTCCGGCAAGCTCAGGCCAGATTCCGGGAAAATTTGTGGCCTGTTTAAATTGCCTCCTACGGTCAAAATCGGATTTTTCAAAAATGCACAATTTGTTGTAACAAATCAAAAATTATTTAAAAAAAAAGGGGTGGCAGGCCACCATCCCCGCCACCCCACCCGACCGCAAGTCAAAACAAATCAAAAATATATATTTGGTTAATACAATAACCATATAACAAATTTTTATATATATATAATATTTCGGTGCCGGCAGGGGTCGAACCTGCCCGGCCACGTGGGCCGACCCCCAAGCGGGCGGCACCACCATATAAACACACCGAGCCACCTTTATGGCAACGATTATATGTGCCGGCGGAAATCATGGGGCGGGCCGCCCAAGGAGGACCCGACCCCTCCCAAAAAAGAACGCGCCTATTTTTTTAAAAACAACGTTCGTGCTATGTTGGGAGGGGCGGGATTTAACCCCCCGACCTCTCCTCAACGATTGCCAATTTTTACCATTACACCAAACGGCCATTTGTAGTTAAATCCGCCCACCTTGTGTTATTTAAACTCAGCGTTTTACAGTGCGCCCAAGCCATGGAGGAGCGGAGCACGCACGCGGTTCGAGTTTAATATTTTTTTAATTGCAAACCAGTGCGCCCAGGGCAGGAAAGCGCGCACGCAGTCCAAGGTTTTTAATATTTTTTAATGCAGGTCATGTGGAACCATGAGCCCAGAAAGAGGCAGGCAGAACCCTGATTGAGGCTCAATTTTCAGGAGGGCGAAATTTTGACTTTGTCCAAATGGGACAAATTTTATGTCGTTTCAGCACTACTCAGCGCCACGAGTCTGATGGCATGCTCATTTTCTGCATCTAAGTTTTCGATTTTCCAGCCACTTTTGGAAGTGGACTATGCCGGTGTCAAATTTCCACACGTGAGCAGTGGTTTTCACCTTTCTCGATGCCACAAGATTGATGGTGCTTTCAGATTCAGCCGCAGAGAAGCTCAGCCTTCAGCAAATGGTAGCGTGAGGTATATGATGTGTATTCCATGTACTTCTTTATTTATTTCTCGTTGAGATGCATTATGTCTTGCAGATCCCAGTTGATACATGAGTCGTGGGATCTTGCTTTGTGTTGTTTTTGATGTACTTTCAGCTATGGATTTGTGTCATGTATGAGCCCCTTTTATGCCACATTGGCGGGATGCTCTTATTTGCTATGTGTATTTTGAGATCCCTTGTTTTCCAGGATTGGCGGGATACTCTTATTTGCTACATGTCATCTATGGTCATACTGATAGGAGTCTTTCTTTATGTATGAGAGTTCTGCAGTAGAACATCTCTTAAAGAAGTCAAGCCACTCCTGCGTGAGGGCAATTTTTCCTTGTATGTCATAGTGAAACACATCCATGTACATCTCTTCTTACAGCACATAATGCAGCGGCCTACACCATCTTGACACCGAGGCCCGGAGATGTAGTCCCTCCTGGACAAACTCCGTCATCAAACAACGTGTTCTTATGATTGCTGATCTTGTTCATTTATGTTCCTCTTATTTACAGCTACAATTGTTCATTTCAGTTCTTTAACGTCTTTAATTAAATGCAATTCTTTTTATCAGCCGAATTAAAAGGTCTTGGTTAAGGGGTATCAAGATTTTACCCTGGATCACCTGGGAAGTTGACGTTCCAACTTACCCCAACAAGGCCCACAAGCTTTTGGCACTTCATCTCCTAGGGTTAGGTTTTTGGATGTTTAGGGTTTCTCATTGTTTCTCAATGATAAAAAGTCCACCAAGCCTCATTGTAACACAGTTTAGAGGCATGTAGCCACCACATCTCTTCTCAGAGATGAGCTACCATTGCCCGAGCTAGTTCATTTCCATTCTGTTTGTAAGCATATTTCATCTCTTTGATATTAATGAAATGAAGCGTTATTTATGATGCATCTCTATACTTACGGTTATATATGTATTATGTTGCATTCCTATCTAATTGTGGATCAGTGTTATCATAGTAGTCTGTTATTTCTCTGTTTTTTGTGCATGTCCCCAAAGAGGTCAGGGTGTAAGGAGTTAGGGCTTGAACTAGTTGAACCTTTGGAATACTAGCTTCACAAACCCTGACAACCTCCCATATTGGAAGAAAATAAAGATGAGTGGGACATATGAGGACAAGTACATACAATGGAAGATTATTACCCCATGGGGAGCTATGAGGACAAGTACATACAATGGAATTTTATTACCCCGCGGGGAGCTATGAGGACAAGTACATAAAATGGACTACACTACAGCAACAAAGGGATCAAGATGTGCATGAGCTGATGAATCTATTCCATACCTTGAACACAAAGTTGGGTATAAAATATTCATTGAAACATATAGTGCTTAAGTAGCGTAGTTTTTTACACATATATGTTCAGGAGGAAATGGAGTTCCTCAACATCTCCTTGCTTGGTGCAGCATACCAATATGATATAAAGATCAAGCAGAAATTTAAACAGAAGAAGTGATACTTTGGATCTGTGAATCTGAAGCAAAGGAAAGGCACCCCCAAATCACAGAACAAAGGACAAATCCAAGGCGGGGTGACCCAATATAACCTGTTGAAGCCGCAAGAAAATAACAACACCATGAAGAAAAAAAGAACATGGGAAATTGGTGTGAGTTCCATAAGAGCCCCACTCGCAACACAAATAAGTGTTAGGGAAATTAATCACTAGTGGCCAAATTGAAGGCTTCTAAATCAGATGCATGCTCTGACTCTGAGTTAGAACCCGATGAGGGGAATGACAAAGGGGAGCAGGTTATTGACGAGGAGCCCAGTGCCACAGTTGCCACCACCAAGATCCAAAAGGATGGACCTAAATATCCAGAGGAGGGGGAACGCATATTCCACTCCCATATTTGGGTGAATGGTTCTCCACTACAGTTCATTGTCGACAACGAAATCCAAAAGAATCTCATTTCAGCATAGGTCGTGAAGCGGCTGAGCCTACCAACCATAACACACCTACAGTCGTACACCATTAGGTGGCTTCACCAAGGACGAGATCTCTGTGTCGTCCAGCAATGTCGCCTTCCCTATGGCATCAAGCCCTTCACAGATGAGGTATTATGTAATGTTGTTCCTCTTGAAGTTTGTGATGTATTATTATGTCAACCATACTTGTGGAAGCGACACGTTATGTATGATTTTAGGCCTCACATTGTAATATTAATTTTGGAAATAAGTTGTATAGGATACCAGAGGTAGCACCGCCTACCGCCATCTCTTTCATCACTATGAAGCAATGCAGGAAGCTCATTTCCTAGACTGGGAAAAAAAAATTCTTTATGATTTCCCATTGGGGCAAGCAGAATATTGTGGCCATGACCTCCAGACAGGGCTCCTCTACACGGAAATAACAGATGGACAAGGTCATGGAGGAGTACAGGGACATCTTCACCTCACCACATGGGTACCTCTACACTGTGAGGTCAGACACTCCATTGATATGACCCCAAATGCGTTGCTTCCCAATGGACCAATCTATCGATGTTATGTTCTAAAGAACGATGAAATCAAAAGGAAGATTCAGGAGTTGTTATAGAAAGGGGACATTATGCCAAGTTCATCAACCTGTGGGAGCCTGATCGTGTTGGTACAAAAGAAGGACGAGACCTGGAGACTATGTATTGACTATTGGGTGTTGAACAATATCACTGTCCAGAATAGGTATCCAATCCCACGGATTTCTGACCTTTTGGACAAGCTCAAGGGGGAAAAATATTTTAGCAATATTGACTTGAAGTCTGGGTATCACCAAGTACCAATCAAACCCTCCGATGTGTGGAAGACTACATTCAAATCCAAGAAGGGCCTTTACAAATGGTTCGTCATGCCTTCCAGGTTTACAAATTCCCTTGCAACCTTCATGAGGTTGATGGACGACATTTTGTGACCCTTCACCAACTCATTCGTGGTGGTGTATTTGGATGACATCCTGATCTTTAGCTAGAGTTGGGAAGAGCACATTCGCCATATTCGACAAGTCCTCAAAAATTTGTGACAACACAAATTGTGTGCCAATTTGGAGAAATTCACTTTGGGTATGACCCAGATTCAATATCTGGGGTACATCATTATGAGAGGGGTGTACATGTAGACCTATCCAAGATACAATTCATTCGTGATTGGCTAGCCCCAACCACTCTAACATAGCTCCTTAGCTTTCTTGGTCTTTCCAATTTCTACCGCGGGTTCATGTTGGGGTTCTCTCATATCACTTGGCCTTTGATTCAAGTCACCAAGGATGGAGCAAAAGAAAAAAAAAAATTGGTCTGAATCCCAAAAGAAGGAATTTTCTGAGTTGAAGCATCACCTCTACTCTGCACTAGTGCTCACATTACCAGACTTGCAACAACCTTTTGAGATCGAGAAGGATGCTTCAGACTATGTTGTTGGTGTATTTATTACTTAGCAGGGGCACCCAGTGGCATATCATAGTGAGACACTTTTAGACACAATCTAAAAGTATCCCACCTATGACAAATAGATATATTCCATTGTACAGGTTTGCCGACAATGGAAGCATTACATTCTGGGGAAGGAAACGGTCATCCACATAGACCATCGACCCCTGCAATTCATAGAGACACAAGGGAATTTGCAGAACGATCGCCATCAGAAGCGGTCCACATACCTGCAATAGTTCCACTTGAACATTAAGTATAAGAAGGGAAGCACCAATAATGTTACAAACTGCCTCAGCCGACCGTCGGTCATGGCGCTGACCACTATGCTCAACTCTTGTGGGCACGAGACTTCAGAGTGGCTACATATGTACAAGAGTGATCTAGAATTCTGCAACACATACCAGACACTCCTGAAAGGAAAGAAAGTTCCAAATTTTTACCTCCATGATACATTTCTATGTCACCTTGGACACCTCTTAGTTCCTTCAAGTGAGTATCCCAAGATGATTTGGGAGGTGCACTACATTCAGTCTATTAGACACTTCGTAGTAGAGAAAACAATGGAAATGTTATAGAAGTATTTTTATTGTTTAAACCTTCGACAAGATATCTGGAATTACATTAGATCCTACACTGCTTGCGCAATTTCCAAACCGACCATCAAACAATAAGGCCTATATACTCCTCTGCCTACTCCTAGTTGACATTGGGAATACATCTCCATGGATTACATGTTGGGCCTCCCTTTGATTATGGCTGTGTTTTCGTGGTCTTCAATAGATTCTCTAAGATGGCCATTTTGGCAGCCTGCAAGAAGAGTATTACAGCAGAAGCCACTACTAACCTCTTCTTTGAACAAGTGTGGGTACACTTTTGGATCCCACAGTACATTATCTCAGATCAGGAAAGTAGGTTCCTAAGTACATTTTGGTCAAGTCTCTAGTCGATGTTGGATACCAAGATCACTAATTCCACGACTTTCCACCCCCAAACTGATGGCCAACAGTGGTCATCAACTGGATGGTCGTACACGTTTTGCACATGTACAACTAGAATCATCCTCATACAAAATATCTCTCCATAACTCAACTGGCCACAACCCCTTTCAAGTGGGGTTGGGATTCCAACCACTATGTCCCATTTATGTGGTCGTACCATTTGCAGCTACTCAGGCAGCTTCAACACACGTCTAGTCTGAAATCGACAAGGCTAACAACTTCATTGATTGAATCTGACACATTTTCCAGTAGGTCCATGACATATTGGAAAAATAAAATGCTAAGTACAATTAGTGACATGATCAACATCGGGCGCCACACAAGTTCTAGGTGGGCGAAAAACTTTGGCTACATTTGTAGAAGGAGTGCCTCGTTGGGCTCCACCATAAGCTTCGTCCGCTCCGATATGGGCCATTCACCATCACCAATGTGTGGGTGAAAATTATTTCGAGATCAACATTCCATTGTTCCTTGTCCTACATCCAGTGTTCAATGTGGACTGTCTTCGGCAATACTTTCCATCATTACTAGAAACATCTGACATTGCAGAACAACTCACACCAATAGAGCTAAACCCTAACTACATGGATCATGCCACAACTGATCACATCATGGACACATCCTACATTTTATAACAACTCACACCAACAAATCTAAACCCTGACTACATGGAACAAGACACAAATGATCAGATCATGGACACACAGTTCAAGAACACTCGCCAACAGAAGATCCAATTGTATCGAGTTGTCAAAGCTAGCCAACTCCTACAAAAAGGAAAGTGGCTCATTAGGGACCAAGTTCAGCAGAAGTTTCCCCATCTCATGGAGGCACTCAATGCAATGGGTACCATTTCTTCCTAAGGGAGGAGGACTATGTTATCACTCTGTAATTTTCGTAGGCTAAAGAGGAAACTGCAGAGGTAACCAAAAACCACTTTAAAGTTGGGATCTAGCCCTTCCAGCTTCAGAGAGGGCTCTCTATGTGAAATTTTCATTCATTGTTTCTAAATTTTATTCTACCTATAAAGATCAAAGATAGGTCTTAAAATTATTGTGGTTGTAGGATGAAGGAAAATTCCATTGGGAATGGAGTCTTAAAATATTTAGTAATCAATTACAAATAAACAGAGTAGCTGAAACAGGGCAAGGTAGGAAAACTCCTGGATATTACAAAATTATGGTGGTATGGATGGGATGAACAAGAGTGAGGATCAATTAGATATTGAGTATACAAAGATGAATTATATATCTAATCTCAGAGGGAAAAAATTTATATTTACTTAACAAGCCTGAGAAAATTACTTAGAGTAAATTATGTTCATCGTCTTCTTGTTAAAAATCAAGAAAGAAACATCCATCTAAAAACTTAGAAGGAAAGACAATTCGACAAAGAGAGAAACATCACCATTTATCTGACACAAGAATCCTGAAACAATATATCCTATGTATTTTTGAATTGATTACTTCAAAATAAATTCCACAACTTACATTAACAAGAAAGATATTCTCCTTTACATAATCCAACCCTTTCTAATTCTTTTTACAAAATACTTATAGAGTTTGTCTCGAACTAATTCAGACTTCAAATAAAATTTATTACAAAATAATACCTACCAGAAGATATAGATATTTCAAAAATAAAACTAAATGTTAGCAATCCTGGACTAATTTCAGATGTTTTGTTCACACTTTGTGGAGTGTTGTTGATGACCGTAGCTATATTTCTGCTTCTTTTGTTTGACTGCTCCTAATCTGTAGGATTTATTTTTGATTTTACTCAATGACCTCCAACAGTTTATCCCATCTCTCTTCACTAGTAATAGAGAAATTTACCATATTTCGAATTCTTTCATCCACTTGTGTGTATGTTTGAAAATTTGGTTTATTGAGAAACAGATGATGGATTTCACATTGAATGAAGAGGTCATATTGTAGGCCTTCCATGAAATATTCTCCACTTATTATTCATCTCACTTTGGAAAATTTGGATGTATCTACAACTATATTACACAACTGGTCCTGGTAGTTCTCTAATGCAATTAATTTTCCATTAGAAGCTCTCAAAGGTGGAAGCCCTTTCTCCTGCAACAAATTAATTTTTTTGTTAAATCTCTTTACTTGTAGTTCTAACTCTCTGCACTTGTTTTCAGGCTGTATCACCAGGTTCTTATTTGTCAGAACTCTTTTCACTTCCATGATTGTGCCTGTTTTTTCTTGAATTTTAAGTTCTTTGAGCTCGTCTTAGTCTTGGATTTCAACATCTTGATGAGTCTATGTGCTTCTGCAAGCTTGCTTTCAATTTAAACCTTTGTTTTTTTAATTGTTTCTTTGACATTCTATACTAGTTCCTCCTGTTCAAATATAATTTGGAATGATGACCATAGCTCTGTGATATTTGAATTAATATTATGCCATATTCTTTGCTCAACATCTACCAACATTTGTACTACTATTGATTGACTTTCATACTTTTCTAGTTGTTGGATAATCTTGAAGTTTTTTTGCACTTCTACTAAATATGCATTGTCACCTTTGATGTTATTTTCTTCCATCCTTTCTAACATTGTTAATAATATTTCATTTTATTTGTTGGTCAATGATAAATCTCCCAAATCTTTTACCAATTTCTCATAAGAGTCTGCAGTGGTTGTTTCTATTATTTCTATTGAATTTGTTGTTGCCGTTTGTTGTGTTGATGTACCTGTGGCTGATAACTATTCCTTTTCCCTCAAAAGTGATTCCATATATGTCTCCATCTTTTGAATTTTAATTCTTTGTTCAACTATCAATTTGAACAAATTCTCCTTCTCTACTCCTACCTGAGTGATTTATTTATTCTTTGGGTGCTCTGTGGTTGGAATCTTGAGTTGTTTTCTCAGAGCTTGAATATCAACATTATTTCTTTTTATTATCTCTTCAGTTGCTTTAATGTCACTAGGGTCATATCCTAGTTTAATTACCAAATCTTCAAGAGCCTTAGTTCAGGTATATTTGGCCAAGGATGCAATTCTTTCTATATTCAGCTGTGAATGGATGTTGTTCAGAGAGGCTTGAAATTTAGAGGTTGCCATGGCTGAACTGGTTAATGTTGAATATATCATCTCTCCAGCATGTTTATGCAATTCTATCTGATCGATTGCATGGATATTATTGTTGTCAAAAGAAAAGATAGATGTTTCGTAATCTTCTACATTTTTAGGGGTTGGTATTGTAGGTTCTAAGAAAGATAATTGCAATTTTTCCTTCTCTGTGTCAAATTCAGAAAACATCTGTGTTGGGTGGTAGAAGTTTTCTTCCAAAATTTTGAATAATTTTTTACCTTCAATGATTCATTCTTAATCTCTTTGTACCTGGGGAAAAAAAAAAAATTGTTGCAATCTGAGATGTAGAAGACACAAGATATTTTTTGTCTCGTCAATATGTGCAAAAGAAGAAGTGGGAAAACCTGTTAGAACAACTGTAGTTTTCTCCTGGGAGCCCTTTTCTTGTGATGATTCCTCCTAAGAATTTGTCTTCTTTCTTATATTAAAAACACGAAAATATGCAGCTTGAGATCCTGAGTCTGTAGGAGACATACTTTCCCTTATTATTTTTGTTTCTTTGTCCTTTGAAATATGAGTTTGTAGAGATGTCTAACTAAAAATTTTCTCTTCAGTTTCTTGTAGTGTATTCTCTGTCCACTCCTCTTGATTAGCATATTGCTCTATTTCTGGTCTAGATGTATGTGCATAAGGTGTGGTCTTCTGCTCAACTCTTAATTTTGAAATTATCCCTAAAGGATCATAAGACCATGTGAAACTCAAGTTCAATTTCATTTGATTCAAAATATCATCTACTTCTTTTGTTGTTGCTATGGTGTTGACGATGTAAGGACAAATATGTTCCTTCAGTTTAAAATTTTTCTTTCTTCTTTCTTAACACAAAATGCAGGGCATCCATATTCAAGATTTTCCTTAATATTTCGAGGAAAATATTCTTATTGGTACAAAAACTGGCAACCTGTAGGGAGGGAGTTCACATCCATAAATTTGAATTTCTTTATAATTCTGGTAAACATACCAATCTCCAACCTTGGCTTGTTCTATAAGATGTAAAAATATTTTTATTTCTGGTGAAATCCTTGGTATAACATTGATGTTAAGAATACATGAGGATACATGCAAAAATTGAACTAAAAAATTGCAAAATGAATATTCCTATGAATTCTTCCTCACCAAGGAAGTCCAGTGAATGATTTATAGTGGTCTTCCATGTACATCCAACTTCTGTAACTAAAATCTGAACCTGTATTCTTGATAGAAAAACATCAAATATACAAGGAATAACTGGTGTTTCAATGCACCTTCAGCAGTAAACTTCATAAACTAATCATGAATAAAATTTAATAGAGATTAACTATAGTTTAAGATGACTGGTGGCTTCTGACCGATTGAGAATAACGAAAAAAATCCTAACACTACTTTATCTACACATTGATCTGTGGGATAACCTAATAGGAAAGTAACAATATAAATAGCTTGCCTTGACATTTCAGGGAAAATAGAAGTAGAATATGGGGGACTAGCTTTGGGAAACTCGAAATTTTTAGGCAGAAAAGACTCAAAAATATGGGTTCGTTGAGAGAAAGTAAGCTTCTGGTATATTTCCATGAGTGAATCAATGGAAAATAGATGTAAGGGAGCTTTTGGATTGATCTGAAGAGCTTGGAATATAGCTTCCGGTGTAATTACGAATAAGGTTTCGTTATTTTTGGAAATTACAACCTTCTAGCTAGGGAGATACCTGAGATGACACCATGTAACAAATCCCTGGAAGACGTGAGTTTGGGGGGAAATGAATTGAGGCAAAAATGACTTTAAGAAAAAAAAAATTCTGAGTTTCGGACCTTGTACAAGTCGAACTCACACTGGGTCTCAGATATTTTATATTGTGTGTCGACCAAGGGAAGTTCATCTAAGTTTATTATAGGGGGAAATACAGGGCTTTCTACAACTAGCTTGGCTTTTCCTTTATGAGACAACATCTTTGACTGCAATGGAGAATAGAGAAATTATGTTACCAAACTACAATTGATTGATTGTAGAAGCGGAATTTTGCTGCAAATAACTCTGGTACACTTGAAAATATTCAGGTGAAAACCTGCACAGATCAAATCAATGGAAAATGGGACTGATTTAGGGAAATCTGGAACTTTATTAAGTGAGAAACGGAATGTTTAATGGAAGCATTACCACTTTTTTGGAGCGTTTCATTAAAAGAACTAAACGTTGACAGGATTCATTAATTCTCAACGTCCATATGACTATTTGCGGGAAGATTCAATGGTAAATGGTAATGTAACATGGGCGGATGAGTGGATGACAGGTGGTGTGCCATGAATGGAGTGAGAACATGCGATGGTTTTCTGGGGGTTGAAAATGGTAAGTGGTAAAGGAGGATAGGGCCCTGAAGTCACCATGGAGCCACCACGTGGATTTTGGCGGTTTCCAAAAAACCATATTTCAGACACCCCCCCGTTAAGTTACGAAAGCTCACGGGGGGCTGAACATCGTCCTCCATCATTGATCTGGGCAGGGACGATCTTGTCCATTCAATCATACAAGCGCTTTACCGAAACAGACAAAATGTCACATCTGCTTTATTTACAACTTTAAACAAAATATTTCACTAATTAATCAAAATTAACTATAATATAAATGTTAAGGTAACATTTTAACTAGTGCACTCTTTGGGGATTTTTTATTTTTATTCACTTTTCATATATTTTTCTTTTATCCCTTTTTATTTTTTCTCTATTTTTCTTTATTTTTCTATTTTAATGGTTTTTTTTATTTTTATTTTTCTTTTCTTTTATTATTTTTTAATTTTTATTTAGGTTAAAAACAACTAAAATAAAGAATAAGTTACAACATCCCTCAAGATAAATACCCAGATAATCATACCTTGATCACTATATTTATAAGACCCTAACAGACTGATCCAGGTGGTTATTTTTGGCCACCCACCTATTGCACTTGGACCCCCACCATTATTTCATTCAGTTTTTTAGTTTCCTTAATTGTAGCACAATATATTATTTTTGGCAGTTTTTTGAGTCCTAAACTTCTGAAGCCATTTTGAGGCACTAAAAGACATTTTTAATGAAAAAAGAGAGACTAGAAAATTCCTAATGTAGTTTACTAAAAAATTCCAGCCTACTCTTTGAGATCTTCGAAACGAGGTATTATGATAGCCAAACGGAGATAGTATTCCAAAGTTATGACCCCGGGAAGTTGACGTTCCAAGTTACCCCAACAAGGCCCACAAGGTTTTGCCACTTCATCTCCTAGGGTTAGGTTTTTCATTGTTTCCCAATGATAAAAAGGCCACCAAGCCTCATTTTAACACAGTTCATAGGCATGTATCCTCCACATCTCTTCTCATAGATAAGCTACCATCGGCTGAGCTAGTTTATTTCCATTTTGTTTGTAAGCATATTTCATCTCTTTGATATTAATGAAATGAAGCGTTATTTCTACTGGATCTATGTATTTATGGTTATATCTTTATTCTATTGTGTTCATGTCTAAGTTCCGATCAGTTTTATACCATCATTTAGCTAGAGGTAACCACTTGATCCATTGTGTATGTTTGTCATATACAAAGAAACGAAGATATCCTTCCAAACATTTTTTTATTATCTCATTTTTCCCATTCGATTGAGGATGATAAGATGAGATATGAGCTAATTTAGTACAAAGATAAGAAAATAATTTCATCCAAAAATTTGCAGTCAAAATTGGATCTCTGTCACTTACAATAATCTTTGGGTTTCCATGTAGCTTTTGAATTGTTTCCATAACTGCAGTAGCAATTGTATTAGCTCTAAAAGGATGAGATAATGTAAAAAAGTGTGCATACTTGGTAAGTCTATCAACTACCACCATAATGACACTTTTTCCTTTGGACTTGGGTAAACTTGTTATAAAATCCATTAAGACCTCCTCCCAATGTTGACTTGGAATGGCTAAAGGTTGTAACAAACTTGGGGTCTTAATTGTCTCAACTTTGTTTTGTTGGAAAACCAAACATTCTGCCACAAACTTCTGAATACCATATTTAAGGCCATCCCAAAAAATTCCTTCTTGAGCCTGTGGTAAGTTTTTAAAAAATCCAGAGTACCCACCTAAGGGGGAGGTGTGCAATTCCAAAAGAATATTATTCTTGAGTTGGGAATTCTTACAAAGATATAAGTGATATTTGTACCGTAATGAATCATTTTTCCAGCTAAATGCATCAATTGTATTGGGATATTGTTGCAATTTTTGAATGAGTGTACACACCTCTTCATCATTCTTCCATTTTTCCCTTTCTCTAGTTATCCAATTTGGTTAAATAATAGAAATGTCACAAATAAATGTTTCCACATTCTCATTATTTCTTGAGAGTGCATCTGCAACAACATTTTGCTTCCTTTTTTTGTAGATGATTTCAAAGTCATAACCCAACATCTTTATGACCCATTTTTGTTGCTCTTCTGAAGATAATCTTTGTTCCAAAAAATATTTTTGACTATCATAGTTTATTTTTACTTTGAAGTGTCTTCCCATTAGGTAAGGTTGTCATTGATTTAGTGCATGTAGTATTGCCAACATTTCCTTCTCATTAATAGGTTTATGTAAAGAATTTCCTTTTATTTGATTATTTTCAAAAGAAATGTGTCTTCCTTATTGCATTAAAACAACACTAATTCCATTTCCTAAGGCATCACACTCCACAATAAATGTTTTTTGTGAATTCTGGCATAGCTAAGAACGGTGCTTGGCTCATTACCTCTTTAATATGTTCAAAGGCCTTAGTTTCTTATGGAGTCCAAGAAAATGCATCTTTTTTCAGTAATGTTGTTAGAGGCATTGCTATTCTCCCATAATTCTTAACAAACTTGCGATAACCCTGTCAACCTGAGAAATCCTCGAAGATATGGTTGTGGGGATTTTCCATTCCTTAATGGCTTTACTTTTGTTAGGGTCTACCTTAACACCCTCATGAGATACAGCATGGCCCAAATATTCCACCTTCTAACTCCAAATAAACATTTGGAGGTTTTTTCATACAATTGTTTCTCCTCCAATAGTTTTAGCACCCTATCAACATGTTGAACATGATCCTTTCAAGGCTTGTTGTAGATTAGTATATCATCAAAAAATACTAACACAAATTTTCTAAGGAAGGGTTTCAAAATGGAATTCATCAAACCTTGAAATGTGAAAGGTGCATTAGTAAAGCAAAAAGGCATGACCAAAAATTCATAATGACCCTCATGAGTTCTGAATGTTGGTTTCAGATTATCTTCAATATTCATTCTATTTTGATGATATCTTGAAAAAATATTCAGCTTGGTGAAGTAAATTTCTCCATGTAATTCATCCAACAAATTATCAATGATGGGAATGAGAAATATATCTTTAATAGTGAGCTTGTTGAGCTCCCAATAATATATACACATATTCCATGATCCATCCTATTAATGCACCAATACAACTAGAGCAGAGAAAGAACTTTGAATAGGTTGAATTATATTGGCCTTTAGCATTTTTGCAACCATACATTCAATTTCACTCTTTTGGGCATAGGGATATATGTAAGGTCTGATGTTTGGAGGAACACTTCCTAGAATCAAATGAATATCATTATCATGATCCCGAATAGGTGGGAGGCTTTTAGGAGTCTCAAATACCATGGAATGATTGTCCAAAACTTTTTGGAGATCTGGAGAAATATATGATTTCGATGTTTGAACCTCTAGTAAGCATAGTTGTGCAATTACACTTCGTTGTTATTTCTTCAAAATAATTTTCATGTCATTAGAGTTTATTATATTTCTTTGTTTCACTGCAATGCCCATTAATTCAACTTCCTTTTCTTCCCAAAAAAAAATCAAGAAAATTTTGTGAAAATTAAAAGTTATCATCCCCAAAGGTTTAACCATTGAACACCTAGTACAACATCAGCACCACCCATTGGAATGGAAAGAATTAGAATATTCAATACATATTCCCCAATGGTTAGCTTGATATTACGGCACTTTCTAGAGAAATTTATAGTTCCTCCATTTGAAATGATCACTTGACACTCTGGTGTTGGATATAGGATGAAATTCAAATCCTTGCCTATCTTACAATGAATAAAATTATGGGTACTACCTGAATCAATAAACACTATTACCTTTTTCTTCTCAATATATCCTTCTATATTGAGAGTTTTAGGAGTGTTAATTCCTACCAATAAATTACAACATATGGTCAGATTCATTTCTTCTTTCTTTGGGGTTCGTTCCTAGAGTATATCTTCCTATTTTGATGTTTATTTTTCAGTTTCTTCCTCCTCTTCACAAAATATGTATAATAATTTCTTCTCGGCATGTTGAGATTCAACAATATGATGAGCTTAGTGAAAATGAGTCGCCTTCACTAAGTGGGCCCACAGGCTATTTTTAGGTGCAAGTCTATTTTTAGACTATGTCTATTTTTAGACATGATGATCATATTTCAGAACTTGCAGGATGCTATTTGTGGATGGTTGGTCAAGTTGGAAAAATAGATGAAATTTTATTTTTAGAATATTAGGCGAAGTCTATTTATAGATCGTCGATCTAAAAATAGAAGTGGTGATTATTATTAGCTCTTAATAATAATCTGACAATAAACAACAACTTATTCTTTTGGAGCACTGAATTTCAGTGTACATATTTGGCAAATCAGTGGGCTAAAGGAATTACAAAATTCATAGGGTTTACTGGTGGTTCATGCATGGAGGTCTCAGTTAGGACTGAAGTGGAAAAGTTATGACATATTTGGAAGAGTAGTTCATGGAGTTGTTATTTAGTTTAATTTAGTTAATGGAGTTAAACTCAGTTGAACTAGTTGTATCTAGTGTAACTGAATGATACACTAGTGAGAGTGGAGAGAATTAATTATTTAATTAATTCACAAATAATAACTCATTAATCAACTGAACAATACAGCAATTAACTACAGTGCATGTCAGTTCCAGTGGAGACCCAGTGGAGAGATAGGTGAAAGGGCAAGATGGACTATCTGTTGTGACTATAGTGATGCATTGATTGCACCACACACACATTGGATTTTCCAATGAGGATTGCACAGTCAAGGCAAGGGTAATTTTAATTCATTCAGAACTATTCTTCAGCAGAGATTGTGCAGTGGAGGCAGGCTATCAGGTGGCAAGAAATCAGTGCATGGATTTGCAGATTTCTTCTGATTAGTGCGTGACGATTGATTGTACTGAGAGCTTGATGTACTAAGCTTTGTATGATATTGTTACATGATCTCCATGATACATAATATATGATATTTTGGGTTTTTAACTTCATGCTTTCCAGTTAAACAACTGTGTTATGTACGATTGTTTTTATTTGCTTCATGTGTTTGTAATTGATTTTAATTTCTGCAAAAGATTAGCAGTGGAAGGATTCTGTATTTAACAAGAAGATAAATATTGTTAGATCAGGAGAATATAGATATATACATGCATCTTGTATATAATTTCTACATGGTATCATAGCAGTGTTAATTCTTGAAGATTGCAATTGTCAAGAATTGTTGAGTTTGTGCTGGTGGACAATTCAAATTTGCTTCATAAAATTCTTGGTGCAACATTTGAGTATACATTGAAATGTCTTTAAATGGGTTGCGATTGGAGTATGCCCTTGATGGGAGCTCAAATTACATAGCCTGGAATGATAGGATGGAGGCAGTGCTGGAGGATAATGGACTGAAGGATTTCATCAATAGCGATGTTCCTAAGGCGGGATCTAGCGATTTTGCATTACTTGACGCATGGCAAAAGAAGGTAGCAAAGACAAGAATAATTCTATTGGAAGGTGTGAAGGACCATATTATGTCCAGCCTTCACAATAAAGCCACTCCATTTGCAATGTGGAAGGCTTTGACAGATTTGTTCCAAAGCAGCAGCGACCAGAGGAAGTTGGCGCTGAAAGATAAGCTCAGAAAAATAAAAATGGAGAAGGGTGACAGTATTCCAAAATATCTCACAAAGTTTGTCCACTGTAGGGATGAACTGGGAAGTGTGGGGATTACTGTTGATGATGAATACTTGGTGAGCTTGGCTCTCCTTGGGCTTACGAAGAGTTGGCATAGCTACGAAGACTCTGTCAATGGAAGGGAGAAACTGTTGGGATGGGAGAGACTTTGGTCGGATCTTATGTAGGAGGAGATAAGGCGAGGTGCCAGGGATGGCTTTTCATCAAAGAATGAAGATAAATAGAATTCTACTTTGGCTGCCAAAGCAAGGAAAGGGAAGGGGAATAAATTTCCTTCAAAATCTGAAGCAAAAGGAAAGAAGCAGGATTTGTCCAAGGTGAAGTGTTTTCACTGTCACGAACATGATCATTTCACCACTAACTACCCACAGAAGAAGAAGAACAAGAAGGCTATTGGAGCTGCAGCTGGAGAGACCTTAGCCTCGCAATTTGAACTTGATTTCTCTTTGATCACATGCTTGGTTTCAAGCTATATGGGATCGATGTGGTATATTGTTAGTGGTGTGTCTTTCCATATGATGGGAGACAAGGAGTTGTTTAGTGACTTGGAGGAGAAGGACCTTTAAATGCATATAGATATGGGTGACGATGGTCAATAAAGTGTGACCGAAATTGGGACCATTAGCTTTGAGAGGGAGACAAGTAATCCATTTATGTTGAAAGATGATATGCATGTTCCAGGTCTGAAGAAGAACTTGGTCTCGATCGCAATGTTGGAAGACAAAGGTTATGACATTGTTTTTAGTGATGAAAAAGCTTTCCTGCGACATAAAACAATGGGTGAAACCAAGGAATAGGGATTCGATTTAAGAATCTCTACAAGCTGGAGGTAGATGGTTGCGCTGCAATGGTGGGCAAAGTAGAAGAAGTGGTGAGCCGGGATGAGGGTGAATTATGGCACAGGAGATTGGGCCATCTTCACCATGGTGCTTTGAAATTTTTTCACAACGTTTCTACTTGACTTCCCAAGGGTACTCTTGCGCAGTCAGATCAGTCTAAGGGATGTACTATGGGTAATTTTGTGAAGACCACCTTTCATGAGAAGGAGAATCGTGTTTCGGTGATCCTGGAGAGAATTCACACAGACGTGTGTGGACCTTTATTGGTTGCCTCAACAACAAAACATAGGTATTATGTTATATTTTTTGATGAATATTATCGTAGATGTTGGATCTTCTTCATGCAGAAGAAGAGCGAAACATTCTCAAAGTTCTATGATTTTAAAGCATTGGTGGAGAAGGAGTTGGGGAAGCAAGTGAAAGCTCTACGGAGCGATAATGGTGGTGAATATATCTCGGGCGAATTAAAATACTTATGTAGCAAAGAAGGAATTCGAAGAGAACTCATAGCGCCTCATAACCCACAACAGAATGGGGTCACGGAGAGGAAGAACAGAACGATCGTGGGTGTTTCATGAGTGATGTTGCATGACCAGGGCCTACCGATGCACTTGTGGGAAGAAGCATGCAACACTGCGGTTTATGTGCAAAACCGTTGTCCTCATAGAGTACTTGGCATGAGTACACCTAAAGAATTTTTTACTGGTAAGAAGCCTGATATTTATCATTTGAATATTTTTGGCTCATATGTTTACATTCATGTGACAAAGGACGCCAGGAAGAAGCTGGAGCTGACTACAGAAGTTGGGATATTTTTTGTGTACACAAAAACACCCCATAATTATCGTGCGTATTTTCCAAACAGTCGGATGACTGTAGTGCGACGGGATATAAAATTCAATGAGGTGAAAGCCATGAAGTTGTCGCTTGAGAGGGAGCTACATTTTTATGCAGATGAGGAACTTCTTGTTCCCAAAGATGAGCCTCTAGATGTGGATCAGCCACAAGAGGAGATTCATGGAGTGGAGGATTCCACTCATGCAAAACCAAACATCATAAGTTGAGAGACTGAAGCTTGATGCGACACAGAATGTAGGAGTCCCTCCATCACAGCGTAGACAAAGACAGTCACCTGAATGCTTTATTGGATACATGGCTCTTATTAGCAAATGTATCGTGATAAAGCCATCTTCTTTTGAAGAAGCAATGCAGGAGCCCACATGGGTAGATGACATGGTGGAGGAGTATGACTCCATTGTCAGAAACAGTGCTTGGGAGATTGTTCCAAGGCCGGTGAGAAAATCAGTAGTAGGATCAAGATGGATCTACAAGGTAAAGAAAGCTGCTGATGGGAGCGTCGAGAATTATAAGGCAAGATTTGTTGCTCGGGGCTTCTCACAGATCAAGGGGATTGATTATTAAGAAATCTTTGCACCTGTCGAATGGTATTCTTCCATAAGGACCATCCTTGCTCTCTCAGCGCAGATGGGTTGGCACATTCATCAGATGGATGTGAAGATTTTGTTCCTTAATGGGATTATTGAGGAAGAGGTGTACATTGAGCAGCCTGAAGGATTTGAGATCTTCAGTAGCGATTCGCATGTGTGAAGGCTCAAAAGAGCATTGTATGGGCTGAAGCAAGCACCTCGTGCTTGGTACACATGGATCGACAGCTATTTCACTGGAATTGGCTTCACCAAGAGTGAGGTGTATGCAAACCTATACCAAATTGTGGTGGAGGGTAAGCTTTTAATCATTTTTCTTTATCTTACTAACGGGTGATGAGCAGTTGATACACTCATGCAAAGTAGATCTTGCAAAGGAGTTTGAGATGAAGCATTTGGGCCTCCTTCATTATTTCCTTGGATTGGAAATATGGCAGTGGGAAGGTGAACTATTTGTGTCTCAATGAAAGTATGCCCGGGAGATACTAGAGAAGTTTCGCATGCAAGGCTGCAAGCCTATCGACACTCCTCTTCCAGGAAATTGGAGGAAAGAGGATGCTACATCGACAGAGGTAGTGGATGCCACTGTTTATCGATAATTGGTGGGTTCACTCATGTATTTAGTTAATACAAGACCAGACATATGCTATGCGGTGAGCCAGCTTTCACAAGCGATGTTTAAGCCTACCAAGCTCTTTTGGAAGGCAGCAAGCACGTACTGAGGTATCTCAGGGGCACATCTGAGTATGGCTTATGGTACAGACAGACGGATGAGGTAAAGTTGCATGGCTTCATGGATACAGATTGGGTAGGCAACCCAACAGACAGAAAGAGCACATCAGGAGGGGTTTTCAGTATTGGATCTATAGCAGTTTCTTTGTACAACAAGAAACAAATATCTATGGCACACATTTTAGCGGAAGCAGAATACATCGCAGCAAGTCAAGTTGCATGTGAGGCTATTTGGATGAGGAAGATCCTAGTTGGTTTGTTTGGTTCACATATAGATCCTACAGTGATACATTGTGATAATCAGAGTTGCATTAAACTCTCGATTAATCCTGTGTTTCATGATAAATATAAACATATTGATAGTCGGTATCATCATATCAGATATTGTGTGCAGCGGAAGATCATGTTGCTTCAGTACATTCCTACGGAAGATCAGGATGCAGACATTCTGACGAAGGTGCTCACCAGGAGCAAATTTGAATACCATAGAGGCATGATCGGGGTGAAGGATAATCCCTATCTTGTTGAGAGGGAGTGTTGAGATTCAACAAGATGATGAGCTTAGTGAAAATGAGTCACCTTCACTAAGTGGGCCCGCAGGCTATTTTTAGGTGCAAGTCTATTTTTAGACATGATGATCATATTTTAGAACTTGCAGGATTCTATTGTGGATGGTTGGTAAATTTGGAAAAATAGATGAAATTCTATTTTTAGAATATTGGGAAAATTCTATTTATAGATCGTTGATCTAAAAATAGAAGTCTCGGTTATTATTAGCTCTTAATAATAATCTGACAATAAACAACAACTTATTCTCTTGGAGCACTTAATTTCAGTGTACAGATTTCGCAAATCAGTGGACTGAAGGAATTATGCAATTCCTAGAGTTTACTGGTGGTTCATGCATGGATGACTCAGTTATTACTGAAGTCGCAAAGTTATGACAGAGTTGGAGGAGTAGTTCATGGAGTTGTTATTCAGTTTAACTCAGTTAATGGAGTTAAAATCAGTTGAGCTAGTTGTATCTAGTCTAACTGAATGATACACTAGTGAAAGTGGAGTGAATTAATTAGTTAATTAATTCACAAATAATAACTCATTAATCAACTGAACAATACAACAGTTAACTACAGTGCATGTTAGTTCCAGTGGAGACCCAGTGGAGAGATAGGTGAAAGGGCAAGATGGACTATCTGTTGTGACTATAGTGATGCATTGATTGCACCACACACACATTGGATTTTCCAATGAGGATTTTGCAGTCAAGGCAAGGGTAATTCGAATTCATTCAGAGCTATTCTTCAGCAGGGATTGCGCAGTGGAGGCAGGCTATCAGGTGGCAAGAAATCAGTGCATGGATTTGCAGATTTCTTCTGATTAGTGTCTGACAATTGATTGTACTGAGAGCTTGATGTACTAATCTTTGTATGAGATTGTTACATGATCTCCATGACACATAATATATGATAGTTGGGGTTTTCAGCTTCAGGATTTCCTGTTAAACAAATATGTTACGTGCGATTGTTTTTTATTTGCTTCATGTCTTTGAAATTGATTTTAATTTCCACAAAAGATTAACAGTGGAAGGATTTTGTATTTAAAAAGAAGATAAATATTGTTAGATCAAGAGAATATGGATATATACATGCATCTTGTATATAATTTCTACACGGCACACTTATGACCTTTAGTGTATTTTCTTTCACAACTATAACAAATCCTTTTTTCTCTTTTTTCCTCCAATTTTTGTTGTCTCGGCCTTGTAGGTTGTGGAAGGCTAGGAGTAGCAACACTGATATTTATAGTTGTGAGAGGTAGAATTTCTTGTTGCCATATATTTCCTTTCAAATTTTCTTTCCACCCTAAATTCCTTCTCCAATGAATCAGGCTCACGAAGGGGAACCTAATGTTGGATGTTATTTTTAAAATTCACTATTAAGACATCAATTATATGCTCCTCTGGAATATCAACTACCATGATATTCAATATTTGGAAGTCCTCAATGTGCTCCACCATTGAACCCTTTTGTTTGAGATTTATAAATTGGATAAAGAAGGTGTTGCTCTTTGTATCCTCATAATGTGCTATCATTTCCTCTGTAAAAATTGACCAAGTGAAAAGTGTTTTACAATAAAAAATCCATCGATACCATACAAATTTTTTGGGTTCTAAATATAAATATGGAATGTGTACCTTTTGTGTGTGTTGCACGTCATGGACATGAAAATATTACTCCATTTGTAGTATCCATGTTACTAGATCCTTGCCATCAATATTCCTCATATCAATCTTTGGAATGCGTTGGTTATTAAACCAAAAATTGGAGTCTCTAAAATCATAATTCATATTTATTTTTTCCTCATCGTGATTTTCATGGATTACTTTGTCACCACTCGGAAGCCTTTCTTCTAGCAACTTTTCCAAACCTTCCTTCAATCTTGATATTCATCATTGCTTCAATGTATGCTTTTAAACCATCATTCAAAACTCCCATGTCCCTTTTTATACCATCTATATTAACATTCATCATGGCTTTCAATTCATTTTTTCTTACTTTTTGCAAGAGAAAAATTTGTTGCACTTGGTCTCGTAATTTTGATATATCATGTTACATTTCTTCCTCTTCTTCATGCGTCATAGAAGAGATTTATAGTTGCTTACTAGGTGTGTCCATTTTTTTATTTCGATGAATTTTGGAAATGAAAAATGATATATGTGCTTCACTATGCCCTTTTAATCACTTCAAACTGTTTTTTCAAACAAAAGTTATGCAAAAAATTTTAAAAATAAAAATACACATTTTTTTTCTTTCTTTTTAGGAGATATTTGTAATTTCAGATCTCCAAGGTCTAAAATTTCGTCCTATGGTAGCCCTATGAGTCTTCTTTCCAACTCCTAATTTAGACCTAGATTGTATTATTCAAGGAATATTTATGCCTAATCTCTCTCGTTGACCTGATTATAGACTCGTTCAGTAGAGAAAACTTGTATGGAATTCCACATGTCATTTTTTTGACATTCGGCCCTAAAAATGATACAAAAAAAACTAAAGGTTTTTCACTTTCAGTAAATTTTTACGAAATTCAAATCCAGTGATCAGAGAGAAAGTTATGTCGATTTTCCCTAGCTCACATGTTTGAGATTGAATTTTTGAGCCTACAAAAACCCTGACTTCTTCGTAACATATCTTAGAAAATTTAGTGAAAAAATATCTAAAATGTTTATGTGAAGTTCAACAATATTTCTACTCCATGTGGTCAAAATTTCAGCTTCTGAATCCTCGTAAAAAAAATTTATAGCGCAAATTCCAAGATGATATGTTTGAAGCAGTGAAACCCTAGAATGCAAAGCTTTGATACAAAATGTTATTCAACCATCTCACTAAACAGAAGAAAAGATATATCAACGACTTCAAAACTATCCTCTCTGAGGGATAAACCTCCATTACATTACATAAATGAATGGATAAAACAAATGATAAGACCTCCTTGGTATATATAGGAGTCTAAGGGGTCACACTAGAATCATAGCCTACATAATAATAATAATGTAAGGGAACAAAAATAACAATAGGGGGCTTCTATATTGGGGCACAACAATAACAAAATGGGTGATACATGGGAACCATAATAAAAATAGGGGGATACACTAACCATAAAAATAAGGGGGATACATTAGAATTATGAGGACCTAACATATTATAACATAATATTCTATAATTAGTTTCACGTATCTAATTGTGATCCATTAAATAAAAGTCTCGTAAAGGATTAACACTCGCAAAATAGCGATGGCTTATGTTTTATGAGAAAACCCTTCAATAGCTAATTGAGCAAATTTATAGATTGATATTGTGACCATTTGCTAGGGATCAATCTAAAAATCTACCATGAATTGTAGGAATATCTAACATTTTCAAGTTTAATATCCTCATGTTTCGTGGAGATTATTTAGCTTTACTATTTGTAGAATTTTATATTTTGCTAACGTAATTTGGCCAGCCAAAATTTCACTAGATCAATAAGCTATAAAATAGAATTAAATGGTTCATGCATTAAATATTTTAACCACATCAATTGAATTTTCCTCACTCTCTTTGATTTTCTCATGGTTGATTTAAAGACAATCCACTTTAATTTTATGAAATATGAATTTTATGTATAAACTAATATAGTAATTAAATAATTGTGAAAGACAGTTAAAAAATGGTTGATACATTGTGCAGAGTGTGGAGATGCATAGAAATATTTCTTCCTCCACACCTCTGCACTCCGCACAAGTATCAATGTTATGGAGATTACAACAACATACTAGAAAATGTATAAAAGGCGAATTGCATGGCATAATTTTGGAAAGTTGTATAACTAAACTTTATGTGTCATGGTGACATGCCTTATACATAGAAGCATGTCCCATGTCCATGCAAACATACAACAAGGTTGTATAATGTATGCACCATGGGTTTGTTGCTTTATCCTCAATTCTAGTTTTACAATGCCTATGCAGGGTGGTTCAAGTTAACCCATTTTTTGTTACCAAATCCTAGAGTTATGGAAGAAGGAATCTTATTTGTGGAATAAATCTATAAGGAATCCCATTGAAAAAATGTGTACTGATATGTAATTTCCACATATTGTATTATTTTTGCATCAATCAAGTTGTGGTTTATTTTGATTTTATATCTTAAAAATGCTATAACAAAAATTACATGAAAGAGTTTAACCATTGTCCACCATGCAAACATTTGAAATCATGAATGCGAAGTTCAAATCAAGGCACAAGTTTCACAAAACTCTACATTCAACAAAGAAGCACAGGTTCCTTAGCTTGGAATCAGGTAACAGGGTGGGCCCACCATTTCCCTATAGGAGGTTGTGGTTCCTTTGCTTCCTTCAATAGGATTTCACTACATGAAGGTTAAGATCCTAGTGGGGTCTATCCTAGAATACATCGCTCATTTCATTTGGTAGATTGAATTGACATGGAACTGGTGGTACTCCGCATAATTTTTAGTGTTGATGCATTATGCATGGTGCAAAGGTGTGGAGGAAGAAAGCTTCCTACGCACTCCGCACAATGTATCAATGAACAACTATTGTTCGTAATTTCAGGCTTTGCTCACCCTTTGTAGAATGATAGTTTTGATTCTTTAGCAATTGTATATTAGTGTATCCCCTCCCAATTGTTTGATCCATTGCATTGTTATTTTTATCATATCATCGTGAAATCTTGATGCAGATGTCCATGCATGTTATCTCACTAAAATTTGTTAGAAGGTTCATATTGTAGAGCTAAACATGAATGAGCGTAGGAATGAACTTGCAAGTCAATGGAATTTTATCCTTGAGGTCAAAGTAAGCAATTTTTATGTGAAGCTTGCGCTACACTACCTAAAATTGGCAAGGTTGGGTGATGGCTCAATCGACATAAATCATAGTTGATGTGGGAACTATGAATTTGATCAAGGAGACACCTTTTAGTGGGAAAACAATATACATCTTCCAACAATTTAATTTATTTCAATTTAATCTTCAAGCTGATCATGCATATTATTATTCATATGCTCTTATCTTCTTTTCACATGCATCAAAACAATTAATGGATGGTCATCCATTTTATGGATAGACATGCAGAAAACCACATGCATCGATCTTTTGACTTTTAAGCCTTGAACCATTGTCAATTTTATGAAAGTATTACTGAATAGTGAAAACCTTTGGTATCATAAGCTTTCCACACTTCTCCCGAGTGATACTTAAATTTACCATCCACATACAATAAGTGTCCAAATTTTGACCGTTAAATTGATTCTCTTTTATATCAAAATAAATTTCAATGCACAGTGATGGAAATCGGCACCCTAAATGGCTCGAAAACTCTAATCATAATAATCGAGCATTCTCAATGGCTCATAAAGCTTCAAAAGAAATAAACATATGCATATTAATTTGTGTAAAGGTTATAAGAATATGTATATGACTTATCATTACTAAAAGGGCCTAACTACTTTCACAATGTAATAGGGAACACATAACTATATCGACGATGGTTTGCTTTAAGTTAAGGAAGCAAGATGTGTGCCCACACACCAAATACAAAATTTAGTGAACCATTTTTCCATGCGGAATCTAAATCAATAATGATATTTATATGCATTATGTGTTGTGAACTCATTTTATATATACATAAAATCTCGACATCATGTATATGGGAAAAATTAATCATTGTTTATTAAATTGAATACCAATGTCAGGATATGCATTCACACAATTAAAACGCACTAACAATATTTCCTTGAGGGCGTATCTGAGACCTAAAAATCAATCTAAATATTTAAACATTGTATTTATAGTTTCTACCTCTAATCCTCGCCTTACTGAAACCATTATAGATTAATTAAAATTTAATGGAAATATATATATATATAGACACACACATGCTAAGCACACAAAATAAATATATAAAATATAACGGGAAAAACTAAACCTCCACACCTTTGCACATAATAATTATTTAAAAAACTATAACCATTAAAATTTAGAAAATTAAACTATAGCCATTGTGCAAAGTGTGGAGGTGAAGGGGAAGCTTTCATTCTCCTTCTTCCTCACCTCCACACTCAACAACTTTTTAAACAAAGTATAACCATTAAAATTTAGAAAATTACACTAAACCATTATGTGTAGTGCGGAGGTGCGGAGGAAGCTTTCATTTTTCTTCATCCAAACCTCCACAGTCAATAGTTATTTTATAAAAAATTATAACCATGGAAATTTAGAAAATTAAACTATAACCATTGTGCAGATTTTATCTAGAAAAATAATTTAAATATATAAAAATCGTCGTTTGATCCAAAAATATATTCTCATATTTTTAAATTAAAAATAAAAATAAAAATAAGGATATTTAACAAGAAAATCACTGATGAAAAACACTTCAAGCATCATCTTCCATCCTTGGTTGCATCCAATTTCCCGCTTCAAGCATCAAATACAATTCCTAGTTGTTTCTAATTAAAATTATGTAGACCTACATATTCCTAAACTCAAGTTGTAATAAAATTAATTAGGTTACATATTGACACCTATATCAGGGAGCTAATAATGCGGAGGGGTAAAATATAATAGAGAAAAACCATAATAAGCCCATCCATGCAAAAAATTTACAACAATGAAGTATTGGGAACTATTAAATGAATTCAAAGTCTCCAATCAATTGTTAATTGTGTGCCACTATGATAATGTTAAAGTATAGGTTAGCAAGTGTTGAGGTGCATAGCAACTAGTAATTCTAGTTCGTAGGCAGAGTCAATAGTTGGAGTTGCAAATTAAAAACATGGAATGGTATGATCAAACATTCAATAAGCTTAGGACCGGGCTACCAACATCATAAAAAATGCATCCTATATTGTATTGAGGGGCTTGGATTTAGCTTAGCGGCTTGTACAGTTCACGTTGGTTGTTCAGTTTTAGCCATTTGGACTAATTCTTGAGCTAAAGCTCCTCTGCTAATAAAAAAAAGGCTAGAGTCCAAAATAAAACTTAATGAGGCTTTATATGTAGTCAACTTTATTATGGTTAAGCAATCTCAAAGGAGTGTTGAATTGGAGCACTGTTTCTTCAGCTTCAACAACTGGGGAAGGGAGAAGTGCAAAGAGATCACCATTCTTTTCACTTCTACACTTGGTTAACAAATAAATACTTGAATGATTATGAATTTAGTCATGGAAGCAGATAAAAATGCAATGCAAGAAACCAGTAATACCAGTTCATAGAGAAAGTCATTAGTTGGAGTTGCAAATGCAAAAGGTGAAACGTAACTGCTATAACAATTGCAAAGTGTGCATATCTCAAGGTTTAGATTTCATTGTACATAGTGTAGAAGAATCTTTCATTGTGCAGAGTGCAAAGGTGAGACTTGAAAAAACAACTGCAAAAACAAAGCATTCTCAAATAATAACAAAATGTGGACTCTGCATAAAGAGGGAGGGACTATGTTACTATGCAACTACCAACTTGTTTATTTAAATTTTCATTAGATTTTTTAATGTCCCAAATATCATGATATAACATTTTGGGTTGCGAGGCTAACTTGTAGTTTATAGATTTAGGTCCAGGTTATAATACTAGTGTAGCTCCCTTATTGTTATTATTAATGTAGCCCCCTTATTGTTATTTGTGTGCCCATGTAGCCCCCATATTGTTATATTTGTGTGCCATAGAATCCCATTATTTTTATTTTTGGGTCCTTACATTATTATTTTTATGTAGGCTTTGATTATATTATGACCCTTTAGACTCCTATATATACCAAGGAGGTCTTGTCATTTGAATCATCCAAGAATTGTTCATTTATCTGATGTAAAGGAGGTTTCCCCCTCGAAGAGACTAATTTTCAAGTCATTGATCTATATTTTCTTCTGTTTTGTGATCTATTTTTATAAATTTTGGTATCAGTGTTTTGGATTCTAGGGTTTTGCTACTTCAAACAAGTCATCTTGGAATTTTCTCTATAATATTTTTTCTACGAGGCTTCAAAATCTAACTGAACAAGTGGACCCTAAATCTTGATTAACTTCAAGTAAAAATTTCAGATCTTGGTGTTAGCCTCACTCTCATATCATAAAAACAATTATAAGTCAAAAATAATTAAAATAATTAAAATCAAGAAAGTTGGATTTATTCCTACTTTTCTAGATTGGGTTTGTTCCTCAAACTTAGGAGTCTGTTTAGGTCTACTTGGTTGAGATATTCTCTCCAAAAAGTTAGGATCCTAGATTAGTATGAGATATTCACTCAACCAAAGTGATTATGTCCAAGATAGATGCACTATCTTGAGGCATTATCCTCATGTATTTATATTTGTATCATTAATACTATTTTTGTAATAATGAGAGGAATACAATACAATGAGGCTTTGAAACCTTTTCCACCATGTCTCTTTTTTTATGTATCTGATATTTTATTCATGTTTATTTTAGTTTCCTTCATGTGGTAACAGCGTGACAAAATTCTAGTAATTCAAAAATTGCTAAATTTTATTTGCAGAATGGAAATACCAAAAACGCAATCAACTACATCAACAACAATTGGTCTTTGTGTAACTTGCAACTAATATGATTTTGTGTAAGTTAACTTGTAATCAAATTCAAATCAAATTGAGTTGAATTGTAAGGTTTCATTCTTGGTTGAACCCGACACCCAAGCTTTGAATTGATAAGGGGTCAAGTGAATCAGTTATTTTCAACTGAGTCATAAAATTCATTTCAAGTTGTCATTAAATCATTTTAAGCATTCTCTTGAGTGCATTTTTTATAGTATTCAATACCCTTATTTTGCAAATAAGCTAAATCAAGTGAGCAAGTTCAAGCAAGTGCAAGTGAACAAGTTTATGACATCAAGCGAGCGTGAAATTTATTGAAGCAAGCATCAAGCGAGCGTGAAATTCATGTGATGATCAAGAAATTAAGTTTAACCAAACAAGTTAGAAAAATAAAGCAAGTTAAAATCTAAAATCAAGCGAGCATGAGTTTAAGCGAGTGAGTTCACATGGAGAAAAACATTTTGTTCGTACATGTTCTTAACAAATTGATCATATCCACTACTGAAGACATGGTGAAAATCAGCAAAGCAACTCTCGCTGATATTAAAATGCATCTACATCGGGCACATGAAACAATTGAGTTTCTTCAACTGGAATTGCAACTGCAACAAGATGAGCTGCTATAGAAGGGAAGTGTTTCAAAGCCTTTCAAAAATACAAATTCAAAACATAAAGATGATTTCAAGTCACTCAGGCATACAACTTCAAGTGTAGAAGTTTTATGTGATCAAGTTCAACTTTCTTCTTCCAAGCCAATCATCAAGTTGTGGGAAGAAATCCAATTCAACAAAAATCAGCGTGGCTTAGGATATGACAAAGATGACAACAAATTTCATATCCCATATTATTCAAATCCAATCAAGTTCATCAGTGCAAGGTTTCTTGATCAAGTAACATCAGAAATCCATGAGAAAGTTGAAGACAAACCCAAATGCAAACATTTTCAAAGAACGGGTCATATGGAAGATTATTGTTTTGATCTCCATCTTTGTCACCATTGTGGCAAGCAAAATCACTCATCAGATAGATGTTGCAAACAAAACCAATCAGCCAGATTGAAGATCAATTATGCATGGATTGGTCCTTGGGAATAGTCATCTACAGTCAAACGATTGTATAAGTTTTACCATAAAATTCAATCTCACCTATTGCAGCCAACAATCAAATGAATATGGTACTCTCATGCACCTAAAAGAAGGAGTAGAATAGTGAAACTCTCCTACACTTGAAGGGGGGAATTCAGAAATCAAATGCAGATGATTGTCCGTCCTTTCAGCTGACAAAAGGGGGGAAATGATAAGGGAATTGAAGGTGGTTTTCATACTGAAATTTTCGACAACATAAACAAAAGTAGTAGTGAGTAGTTTCGAAAACATCGACAAATTAGCTAGTGGGTAGTCAACATCAAATAAACTAGTGGGAGGTCATCATCAAAGCAATCAGTGGGCAGTCATCATCAAAGTAGCCAGTGGGAAGTTTCGACATCACCAACAATTTCGCCAGTGGGCGTTATCAACATTTTGTCAGTAGACAAGCAATTAGGATGTTGATTAAGAGCAAGGGACAAAGAGATCCTTTTTCATTTCATCTTGGCACTTGATGGAGTTGTCAAGAAACTTTTAGAGATGTATCAAACTTGCATCTGATTAATGTTCTCTTCAGATTGGATTTTTTTTGGCATCCAGGTTTGGTGGTTTTTCAGGAAGTTTTTTTCATTGAGGTTCAACAGTTTCAACGTGAGGACTTGGAGATGGTTCCTATTTCCTATTTTGGACTTATGATTAAGGGGGGAGATTTTAGCCTCACTCTCATATCATAAAAATAATTATAAGTCCAAAATAATTAAAATAATTAAAATCATGATTTGGATTTATTCGTACTTTTCTATATCGGGTTTGTTCCTCAAACTTAGGAGTATGTTTAGGTCTAGTTGGTTGACATATTCTCTCCAACTAGTTAGGCTCCTAGATTAGTGTGTGATTGAGATATTCACTCAACCAAAGTTATTGTGTCCAATATGGATGCACTATATTGAGACATTCTCCTCATGTATTTATATTTGTATCATTAAAATTATTTTTTTAATAATGAGAGGAATACAATACAATGAGGCCCTGAAGCATTTTCCGCCATGTCTTGTTCTTTTATGTATCTGATATTTTATTCATGCTTATTTTGTTTTCCTTCACTTGGTTCACTATTTTTTCATAGGTGACCTAGGGAAAATCTTAATAACTTTCTCTACGAGCATCAAATTTGAATTTCATAGAAAGTGACTGAAATTGCACAGACTATAGTTTCTCGTATATCTTTTTCAAGGCTAGAGGTGTTAGAAATTAATTAACGGAGCAATGAAATGCTAAAATATTTCAGAAACACAAATACAAGAGAGACACATATATACGTGGTTCAACCAATTTGAGCTATGTCCTCGGATAAACAGTCAGTACTTCCTTTTATATTATTTAGCAAAATGAAGAGATACAACCTACAATAGATCCTTTGTAATTTCCTCTTTGCTCTCAAATAGTCTCATCTCTCTTTCTCTCTCATAATATTAATACACAACCAAAATAAAATTCCCTCATATAAATCGAGGGTTTCCTTCTAAGGAAAAAAACCTAAACTAACATAACTTCTACTGTCAAATCATCCTCCTAATGAAAGGCCGAGATTGACTACGAAATTACAACATTTGACAAGGAAATTTTTCCTTATTTTTAGCTTCGGGGGCGCTTCCCCTGAACCCCCACCAGGGGGGGCAACATTTTCGCCCCGTTAGGAACATGTATCCCACATATAAAAAAAAAATCCTTTGAACAAGAAGATAATCAAGCTCCACACCCAACAATCTCCCACTTGGAGACTGATTATAACAACTACATCATTGCTTCACTTGTTGGATAGTGTTTCCACTTTGGAAATCATTGTTTCTCATCTTCATCGTCATACTTGAAGACCAATTGAAACTAAGTAAAATCTCAATATCTCCCTAGTTACAACTTTTGTGGACATATATGCAAGATTTTGGCTAGTGTCTTTTCTAGTTTTAATTTTCCATCTTCCAACATTGATCGTATTAAATGGTACTTGAGTTGTATATTTTTAGTATTTGAATGAAATGATGATTTATTTGTAAGATTAATGGCACTCTAGTTTTCATTGTATAACCTTCCCATCTCCTGTGTCTTTCCCAATTCATCCAAAAGCCTCTATAACCAAATCATTTCTTTACTATCATTTGTAGCAGCAATATACTTTGCTTCCATTGTTGAAAGTGCAACAATGTTTTGCAATTTTTAAATCCAAATGAAAGTTGTTCCACCTACAATAAACACATACCCTGTGGTTCTCCTCATGTTATCTCTATCACCTGCCATATATACATCAACATATCCTTGTAGAGAAATGTACAAACCACTAAAGCATAATGCTTGATTAATGGTACCTCTAAAATATCTGAGAATCCACTTCACTGTCATCCAATGTTCTTTTCCTAGATTTTTCATATATCTGCTTATAACTCCCACTGCATGTGAAATATCAAGCCTTGTGCAGACCACTTCATACATTAAGCTTCCAACTGTTGATGCATATGGAACTTTACACATATAATCCATCTCTTCCTAAGTCTGGGGATACATTTCCTTACTTAGTTTGAAATGTCTAGCCAATGGTGTACTAACTAGTTTGGCATTCTGCATATTAAAACATTCCAACACCTTTTCTATGTAATCACTCTGAGAAAATGTTAATTTGTGATTTTTCATGTCTCGAATTATTCTAATACCATGGATTTATTTTGTAGCACCCAAATCCTTCATTGCAAATAAATTTTCCAATTTTCCATTGAGCACATTTATTTCTTGCACATTAGACACTGCAACAAGCATGTCATCTACATACAATAGAAATATAATATAGTTTCCATAATTTTTTTTAATATAAACATAGTGATCAGAATGACATCTAGTATAACCTTGTTCAAACATAAACCTATCAAAATTTAGATACCATTGCCTTGGAGACTGTTTTAGGCCATACAAACTCTTCTTCAATCTGCACACTAATTCATCCTTCCCTTTGACCTCATACTCTTGTGGTTGTTGCATATATATTTATTCCTCCAAATCCCCATGGATAAAGGTTGTCTTTACATCTAATTTCTCAAGATGCAAATCGTCTGCTGCCATTAGACTTAAAATAGTTATGTTTGAAGTCATTTTAACAACAGGAAAAAAAATTCATGAAAGTATATACCTTTATTTTGTGCAAACCCCTTCACCACAAGTCTAGCCTTATACATATGTTTACCTCCATCTTCTTCCTTCACCCTCAAAACCAAGGAAATAATGCATGGCCCCATGTCTTTCATCTCAAATTCTCTTGCCAAATTTTCTTTGCGATATTTTATCAACTCCTCATTGCCTGCTAGAATTAAATCATTGACATATAAATACTAGAATCAACAATTTACCTTCAACAATAATATGGTAAAGTTTTTCATCTTCTTCACTTCAGGTGAATCCAAACCCAGTGAAATAGTTATCGATCCTGGTGTACCAAGCACGAGGTGCTTTTTTCAATCCATACAGTGCTTGCTTGAATATGCACACATGTGACTCTCTGTCGAAGGTCTCAAATCCTTATGGTTGCTCTATGTGAACCTCTTCCCCAATCACTCCATTGAGGAAAGTTGTCTTCACATCCATATGATGTATCTTCCATCCCATCTGCGCTGAAAGTGATAGAATTACTCTGATTGAAGAGTACCTTGCTGCTGGATAGATCCTCATAATAAATTCCCTCCACCTGAGAGAACCCCTTGGCCACAATCTAGCCTTGTGTTTCTCGACATTCCCATATGTTGTTTTCTTCACCTTGTAGATCCACCTGGAACCTACAACCAACTTATCCTCTGGCCTTGGGACAACTTCCCAATCATTGTTCCTGATAATGAAATAATATTCCTCTACCATGGCATCAACCCATACTAGTTGTTTCACTACTTCCACGAATGAGGATGCCTAAATATCTACACTCTCACTCATCATATCCATGTAGCCAGTGTACCGATCTAGTGACCTCCTCTGCCTGCATTGTGATGTGGCTTCTCCCACATTCTCTCTAGCATCATGCATCATTTTTTCACCCTCTCTGGTGCACTTCCTTCCATTTTTAGATGTCTCTACATGAGTGGGTGCTTCCACTCTCTTCTCCTCTACTTGTGGTTGCTCCACAACATCCTAAGGTTCTTCCTTTGGAGATAAAATCTCCTCATTTGCATGCAACTGAAGCTCTCTGTCAAGGGAAAATATCATGGCCTTCTCTTCAATGAACTTCACATATCTACAAACAACTCTCATCCTATGAGATGGCAGGTACACCTGATAGTTGCGAGGTGTATCACTGTACCCCAAAAATATGCCCAACTTTCTTGTGGGTTCTAGTTTTTTCTTTGTATCCTTGGAAACATGACAATATACTGATGAGCCAAAGATCCTGAAGTGTGCCACATATGATTTCCTACATGTAAAAGCTTCTTCTAGTGTACTCATCCCGAGAATCTAGTGATGACTACTTTTATGCACATATATTGTTGTGTTGCATGCTTAAACCCACAAGTGAAACAGTATGCCCTGATCATGAACATCGCTCGTGTATCTCCCACAATACTGATGTTCTTTATTTTAGCAACCCCATTTTGTTGTGGGTTATGGGGGGATATTAACTCCTGTCAAATTCCTTCTTTTGCACAGAATTTATCGAACTCATTCGACACATATTCTCCACCATTATCGCTCCTAAGAGCCTTCACTTTCCTTCATGTGTCTTTCTCAACAAGTGCTTTAAATTCACAAAATTTTGAGAATGTCTGGTTTTTCTTATGCATGAATAATATCTAGCACTTACATGATAAATCATCTAAAAATATCACATAATACATGTGCTTGGCCGTGGAGGCTATCAAGAACAGTCCACACACATCTGAGTGAACTCTTTCAAGGATCGCTTTCACTCAATTGTCCTTATTATGAAATGTGGCTTTGGTGTACTTCCCCAATGTAAACCCTTTGCATGTATCACACTTCTCTAGTGTGCCCTTGGGAAGTCCTATAGAAATCTGTTGCATGACCTTCAAAGCTCCATGGTGCAAATGGCCAAGAAGCATATGTCATAATTCACTGATGTTTAGGCTTTGCACTTTCTCTACTTTCATGCTCAAAGTATCACAACCTTCTACATCCAATTTATATAGGTTCTCCACCTGAACCCTGATCTGATTCACTTGTCTCATGGCTATGTGATGAAGGAAAGCCTTTCCTTTGCTAAATATCACATCGTAGGCACATTCTTCCAACATATCAACTGAAACTAAATTCTTCTTCAGACCCAGAACATACATGACATCTTTTAATGAGAGAGGAGAGCCAGAATCCCTCTAAAAATTAACAATACCAATATCGATCGCACTATACCCATCTCTATGCGGATCTGGGGGTCCTTATCCTCCAAGTCGCTGAAACTATTCTTTGTTGCTCGTCATATGGAATGAGGCTCCACTATCTAGATACCACACACTACCCATCATTGATGTCACCATGAATGCAATGAGGGTGAAATATAACTCGAATTGTGAAGAAAGATCTTCTCATGCCTCTCCTCCAGAGGGATTCTTGTTGGCCTTCTTGTGCAGGCACTTCGTGCCATAGCGTCCCAGCTCATGACAGTGAAAACAATTAATATTTCACAAGTCCTTCTTGCCTGCCTGACTAGAATATCCTTTGAATTGGGATTTCTTCCCTTTCTCTTTCTTTTCCTTTCCATCAAGGGTACATTTATCCTCATCATCATGTTTGGATGAGGTTTTATCTCTGGTGTTTCACCTTATCTCTTCTTGCACCAAGTCAGACCACAAACGCTCCCACTATGGTAGTTTCTCCATCCCATTTACCAAATCCTGGTAATTGTGCCAATTATTGGGAAGGAATAGAAGTGTTCAAATGACCAGATCATCTTCAGCAACTATAACACCAATGCTCCCAATCTCATCCCTACATTGGGTGATCTTGCTCAAGTATTGTGGTATTGTGTCACCCTTTTCCATCTTGATTTTCAGAAGCTTGTCCTTCAGTTTCAGCTTCTTGTCGTCACCATTGTTATGAAACAAGTATGTCAAGGCTTTCCACATTACATATGGATTCTCCTTCCCATGGAGGTTCAAGACAATATGATCTCAAACTCCTTCTTGACTTGGTTGCATTCTTCTTCCATTATTCTAGAATTTGTGCATTAGTAGTAGTTGGTTTTGGAAAATTTCTATCAATGTATTCCTTTAACCCATTATATTCCATGACTTCCTCCATCTAGACCTTCCAAAAAATTTAATTCTAGCTACCCTCAAGGGCATACTCGAGCCTCATACCATAGAACACCATCCTGATCATGTTTATAGCTCTAAAGAATAGATCTGCAAAACTCGTTCCTCCTACAAAGATAACATCGAATTCTCTTCTATGTTTTGATTATATCTCTGATACCATGTATAAATTCCTTTATTATGCAAACTTATAATTGTATTTTACTAAAAAAATAGACTTGAATCTACTCTACCAATTTCAAAAATAATTAAACGATCATGAAATCACAAATCATGCATGAGAAAGAATTCAATCAACACATTACACAATGATTTCCTAGGGAAAGCCACAACTAAAATGTTAGGTCCCTATAATACTAGTGTATCCCCTTATTGTTATTTTTAGTGTAGCCTCATTATTGTTATTTTTGTGTCCATCTAGTCCCCATATTGTTATTATTGTTCCCCATAGGTGTAGCCCCATTATTGTTGTTGTTGTTCCCATGTGGCCCCCATATTGTTATATTGTGATCCCTTAGACTCCTATATATAGAAGGTAGGTTTTTTCATTTGTATCATCCAATAATTTTTCATTTATGTAATTTAAATGAGGTTCCCCCCTCGAAGAAGTTAAATTCTAAGTCATTGATCTATCTTTTCTTCTATTTTGTGAGCTAGTTGCATAACATTTGGTATCAGAGCTTGGGATTCTAGGGTTTCGCTTCTTCAAACAGACCATGGAATTTTTGCTATAACATTTTTTATACGAGGAATCAGAAGTTGAAATTTTTACTGTGTGGAACCGAAATCTTGATGAACTTCGTGTAAAAATTTCAGATATTGATTCGCAATATGTTCAGAGATATGATCTGTGGAAGTTAGGGTTTTTGCAGGCTTGAAAATTTCATCTCAAACAAACAACCAAGGGAAAATCCTCATTACTTTTGTTTCATACATCATATTGCAATTATATAAAAGTGGAAAAATTTACATGGAGTTTAGTTTCTTTTGTATTTATTTCAGAGTCTAAGGTTGAAACAGTGACATGTGGCACACCATACAAGTTCAATCTACTGAACCAGTCCATAATTAGGTTATTGTGGGAGATTGGGCATAACATTATCTTGAAGAATCCAAATTAGGTATGACCTATGGAATTGGAAATAAGACTCAGAGGGATACTACAGGAACTAAGCTCAAATCTTAGGGATCCGAAATCACATAGATACATCAGTTTCAATATCAAACTCCTCAAAAGCAATAAAAAGGTGTGTGTGTGTGTGTGTGTGTGTGTGTTTTTTAATTTCATAAATTTTGTTTAAAAAAATAGTTTGAAGTGATTTCAACGGCATATTGAAGAATTGCTATCAGTATTGAGTTCTATAATTCCTCCCAAAAATAATTACACGCCCATTAATCCCTCGTAAAACTCTACTATGGCGCATGAAGAGGAATTGAATTGCTTCCTATATCCAATACCAAAATTTCAAGTGATGGTTACAAATGGAGGAACTATAAGTTTCTCTGGAAAGTTACATACTATAAAGATAACCATGGGGGAATATGTATTGAATAGCCCAATGCTTTCAATTCTAATTGGTGGTGCTAATGTTGTATTATGAGTTCAATAGTTACAATCTTTGGGGAAACCAGGAAAGATAATCAGCTCTAACGGCATGACAAAGCTTCTAAAGAAATAATAATAAGATGTAATTGCATAATTATACTCACTAGAGTTTAAAACATCAAAAGCATATTTAAGAGAAAATTCTAAAGTTCAAATAATGTAATATCACATCGAGCATCAACAACAAGTCCTCCAACTCTTAGAGGATAACCTAACTTTGGTATAGAATCGAATGAGACAATAGGCATATCAACATCGCAGCGAAAGAAATTTTGATGTAGGCGACTGAGTATTTTTACGGCTACAACCATACAAACAAATTCCCCTTAATAAGCTAAGAAGGATAATAAATTATCACTTAAGTAATATGGTCCTTACAAGGTGTTGCAAAATATTGGTACTATGGAATACAAATTGGACCTTCCTGCGTCTTCTCCAGTGCACCCAGTTTTCCATGTTTCATGCTTAAAGAAGGTTATAGGTGACAAAATCCCGATTCAAACAATATTTCCAGAAATTGACGAGTAAGGAAAAAAATATTGGAACCTGAAGCAGTCACGGAAATCAATCAATTTTAGAGTATCTCATCAAGTGGAAGAACTTACCCGCTGAGGATTCCACATGGGAGGATGAGAATTTTATATAGAAGCATCCATAAGTAATAAAGAGTTGAGGACAACACTTTTTTGAAGGAGAGGGGCATGTTAGGTCCCTATAATACTAGTGTAGCCCCTTATTGTTATTGTTAGTGTAGCCCCATTATTGTTATTATTGTGCCCATGTAGTCCCCATATTGTTATTATTGTGCCCCATAGTTGTAGCCCCATTATTGTTATTGCTGTTCCCATTTGGTCCCCATATTGTTATGTTGTGACCCCTTAAACTCCTATATATAGAAGGTAGGTTTTTTCATTTGTATCATCCAAGAATTGTTCATTTATGTAATGTAATGGTGGTTTCTCCCTCGAAGAGGCTGAATTCTAATTTGTTGATCTATCTTTTCTTGTGTAGATAATTTTTCTGGATTAATCGCATCCATTCTTGTTGATTTCGACGTTTCGAACCCAGCGAATGAGGTTCATCTTCAGGAAAAGATCCATGAGCCGGTTGCATAACATAAAAACCCATGTTATCTGTATATTGCATTAGTAAAAAAAAATATGAAAAGATTGCAATGTTTTACTCAAGCCCGAGCAACCTTTGCACTACCTCTATCTATCTCAATACTTCCTAGACAAGCCTTGGCCAATAGTTAACCAATTTTCTGCTTACCCAAGTCCTTTTTCCTTGCATTGTTTCCTTGGGAATTTTTTATCACCAAAAAATTATCACCTAGTCATTTCTAACTAGGTGGATCGAAATACACCATGTGAGTTTAATTTAACCATAGTAAAATCACTTTCACTATAATAAATAATTTAATAAACCACTTTTATTAATTTATTTTAGATTAAAACTCATGAGAATAATTAAATAAACCATTATTTATTCAATTTTCTCTATGAATAATTATTAAATCATTGTTTGATAATTATTCTTTGTCACATTTGACTAAATCACCTAGGAATAATTAAATAAACCATAATTTATTTATTTTTCCTTATCTCCATCCTTGGAATAATTATTAAATCATTATTTAATAATTGTTTCATTTCACATATTTCTTACTATTCAGGAAATAATTAATAAATTATTTTATTTGTTAATTATTTTTAAATAAATATATTTAACCATTTTAAATATATTTTCCCTCTCCAAATATATAATAAAGTATTCCAAGCGGTTAGATCTATATTTTGGTCAATAATATTTTATTATTCTCTATTTTTTAGATCAAACCAAAACTTTGTTATAAATAAGAGGGCTTTCCATTCATTTCTCACCATGATCATTATCATCATCATCTTTTGTTAGGGCCCTATATTACTAGTGTAGTCTCTTATTGGTTTTAGTGTAGCCCCCTTATTGTTATTATTGCACCCCTGTCGTCCCTATATTTTTATTATTGTGCCTTATAATAGCCCACTATTGCTATTGTTGTGCCCTTACATTATTATTTTTAGGTCGGCTAGGATTATATTGTGACCCCATGGACTCCTATATATAGAATGGAGGTTTTTTCATTTGTGTCATCTAATAATTGTTCATTTATGTAATGTAAAGGTGGATTCCCCCTCGAATTGGCTGATTTATAAGTCATTGATCTCTATTTTCTTATACTTTGTGAGTTTTTTTCATAATAGTTGGTATGAGAGCTTTGGATTCTAGCATTTTTCTTCTTCAAACAATTCATCGTGGAATTTTCGCTATAATATTTTTTCTACAAAGGTTCAGAAGCTTAAAACAACCCATTTACACCAAAATCCAAAGGAACTTCATGAAAAAATTTCATATCTTGGTTCACAATAGTTTCGGAGATATGATTTGTGGAAGTTAGGGTTTTTGCAGGCTCCTAAATTTCATCTCAAAGAGGTGACCTTGGGAAAATCTTCATAACTCTCTCTCTGAGCATCAGATTGGATTTATGTAAAAATTTGCTAAAATAAAATGGATTTTAGTTTCCTGTATTTTGATTTTAGAGCCGAAGAAGGAAACAGTGATATGTGGCATGCCATACAAGTTCACTCCACTGAACTAGTCCATAATTAGGTCATTGTGAGAGATTGGGCATAACTTTGTCTTGAAGAATCCAAATCAGGTCAGACCTGTGGAATTGAAAAGAAGATTTAGAAGGATACTAAAGGAATAGAGATAAAAAATTTGGATTCGAAATTACATAGATACATCAATTTCAATATCAAGTTCCTCAAAAGCAAGAAAAAGGTGTGTATTCTTTAAAAAAAATTCACAAGTCTTGTTTGAAAAATTAGGTTTAAGTGATTCCAAGGGCATATTGAAGCATAGATATCAGTATTGTGTTCTAAAATTCCCCCTAAAAATAATTCAACACCCATTAAGCCCTCAGAGGGTGCTACTATGACTCATGAAGAGGAAGAACTGCAAAATGATATATCAAAATTACAAGACCAAGTGCAACAAATTTCGCTCTCGCAAAGACTAACAAAAAATGAAATGGAAGCTAAGATGGATGGTTTGAAGAAAGGCATGGAAGCTAAGATGGATGATTTGAATAATGGCATGGAAGCTAATATGGATGGCGTGGAAGCTAAGATGGATGGTATAGAAGGCAACATGGAAGCTAAGATGAATGGTTTGAAGAATGACGTGGAAGCTAAGATGGATTATTTTAAGAATGGAATGGAAGCTAAGATGGCATGTAATATAAGATGGATGGTATATTAGGAAACATGGAAGATTTGAAGAAAGACGTGGAAGGTTTGAGGGAAGGTTTCACAAAGTTTCTACAAGAAAATATTCCTAATGGCGAAAGGTAGTAGAGGAAACTCATGATGAGAAAAAAAGAAATGTTAATCATGATTTAATAGACTCTAATGTTGGATTTAAGACCCACCATTTTCCAAAGATATATATGAGTAATTTTAATGGCAAGGATACGATAACTTGGATACTACAATTGGAGCAATACTTTGAGCTCCATAATACACAAAACACACAAAAGGTACACATTGCAACTTTATATTTAGAACAAAATCAGTTTGTATGGTATCGATGGCTTTGTTCTCTTAAACCAGTGGTCACTTGGTCATTTTTTACAGAGGAAATGATAGCACATTATGACGATACTAAGAGCAACACCTTATTTATCCAATTGATAAATCTCAAACAAAAGGGTTCAATGATGGAGCACATTGGGGACTTCCAAACTTTTGAATATAAGTGTAAATAATATTCCAGAGGAACATAGGATTGATGTCTTCATAGGGACTCTAAAGGATAACATCCAACATGAGGTTCTTCTATGGGAACCTAATACATTAGAGAAGGCATTCGGGTTGGCAAGAAAAATTGAAAGCAAAATTATGGCGACAGGCTTGCCACTCATAATTGTAAAGATGGAAGTGTTACTACTCCTAGACTTCCACAACCTACAAGGTTGACACCACAAAAATTGGAAGAAAAAAGAGAAAAGGGGATTTTCTATAGTTGTGATAAAAAATACACTAAAGGCCATAAGTGTACTGACAAGAAATTATTTTACATAGATTGTAAAGAGGGGAAAGAAAAGGAACAAGAAACCTAAAAAGAAGAGGATAAACACCAGGAACCAACCCTAGAGAAGAAGAAATGAATTCGACCATATCATGTAATGCATTGGTTGGAATTACCACTCCTCAAAATCTCAATATAGAAGGGCATATCAAGAAGAAAAAGGTAATAGTGCTTATTGGTTCAGGTAGTACCCATAATTTTATTCATTGTAAGGTAGCCAAGGAATTGAATTGCTTCCTATACCCAACGTCGAAGTGTCAAGTGATGGTGGAAAACGGAGGAACTATAAATTTCTATGGAAAGTCCCATAATATCAAGCTAACCATGGGGGAATATGTATTGAATAGTCCAATTCTTTCCATTCCAATGGGTGGTGTTGATGTTGTACTAGGAGTACAATGGTTACAATATTTGGGGACGACAGCTTTTAATTTTCAAGAAATTTTCTTGAATTTATTTTAGAAGGAAAGGAAGTTGAATTACGGGGTATCGCAGGGTAGGCGAGAAAGATAATAAGTTCTAATTTCATGACAAAACTTCTGAAGAAAGAACAACGAGGCGTCATTGCACAATTATTCTCACTAGAAGTTCCATCATCAAAATCATCTATTTCTCCATATCTCCAAAAAGCCTTGGAAATCATTCCAAGGTGTTTGAAACTCCCAAAGGACTCCCACTTATTCATGATCATGATCATGTTATTCATTTGATTACAAGAAGTGTTCCTCCAAACATCAAGCCTTATAGATATCCTTATGTCCAAAAGAGAAAAATTGAACGTATGATTGTAGAAATGCTAGAGGCTGGTATAATTCAACCTAGTGAAAGTTATTTCTCTGCTCCAGTAGTAATGGTGCACAATAAAGATGGATCATAGTGCATGTGTCCAGATTATAGGGAGTTCAATAAGCTCACTATTAAAGATAAATTTCCCATTCATGTGACTGATGAATTATTGGATGAATTACATGGAGCAATTTATTTCATCAAGTTGGATCTTCGTTCTAGATATTATCAAATTAGAATGAAGACTGAAGACATTCTGAAAACAACATTTCGAACTCATGAGGGTCATTATGAATTTTTGGTCATGCCTTTTGGCTTTACCAATGCACCTTCTACATTTCAAGGGTTGATTAATTCCATTTTCAAATCCTTCCTTAGAAAATTTGTGTTAGTATTTTTTGATGATATACTAATCTAAAGCAGGTCTTGGAAGGATCATATTCAACATGTTGACAGTGTGCTCAAACTATTGGAGGAGAAAAAATTATATGCAAAAACCTCCAAATGTTTCTTCGGAGTGCAAGAGGTGGAATATATGGGTTATATTGTATCTCAGGAGGGTTGTTAAGGTAGACCCTAAAAAAATTAAATCCATTAAGGAATGGAAATTCCCCACAACCATAAAGCAGTTGTGAATATTTCTCAAGTTAATAGGGTATTATCGCAAGTTTGTTAAGAATTATGGGAGAATAGAAGCACCCCTAACAACATTATTGAAGAACCTTTAAAGCAACTAAGGCCTTTGAATATCTTAAAGAGGCAATGTGCCAAGCATTGGTCTTAGCTACACCAGAATTCACAAAAAAAAAAAAAATGGAATGTGATGCCTCGGGAAATGGAGTTGGTGTTGTTTTAATGCAAGAAGGAAGACCTATTGCTTTTGAAAGTCGTCCAATCAAAGGAAAGTATTTACAGAAAGCTATTTATGATAAGGAAATGTTGGCAATACTACATGCACTAAAGAAATGGTGACCTTACCTAATGGGAAGACACTTCAAGGTAGAAACTCATCATAATAGTTTTAAATACTTTTTAAAGAAAATATTATCTTCAGAAGAGAAATAAAAATGGGTCACAAAGATGTTGGGTTATGACTTTGGAATCATCTACCAAAATTGGAAGCTAAATGTTGTTGCAGATGCACTCTCAATAAAGGATGAAGATGTGGAAGCATTTCTTTGTGCCATTTATATTATCCAACTAGATTGGATAACTGAAGCAAGGGAGGAATGGAAGAATGACGAATAAGTATGGACACTCATTCAAAAGTTGCAGCAAGATCCTAGTGCAGCTGATACATTTAGTTGGAAAAAATATTCCTTATGGTACAAATATCGCTTCTATATTTGTAATAATTCCCAACTAAAACAAAATGTTCTTTTGGAATTGCATACCTCTCCCATAGGAGGACACTCGAGATTTTTAAAAACTTACCACGGGGTGAAGAAAGAATTTTTTGGGATGGCCTTAAATCTGATATTCAAAAGTTTGTGGCAGAATGTTTAGTTTTCCAGCAAAATAAAGTTGAGACAACTAAGACCCTGGGTCTACTACAGCCTTTATCCATTACAAATCAACATTGGGGGGAGGTTTCAATGGATTTTATCACAGGTTTACCTAAGTTCGAAAGAAAGAGTATCTTCATGGTGGTAGTTGATAGACTTACCAAGTATTCACACTTTTGCGCATGATCTCATCCATTTAAAGTGAGTACAATTGCTATTTCATTTATGGAAACAATTCAAAAGCTACATGGAAACCCAAAGATTATTGTAAGCGATAGAGATCCCATTTTCACTAGAAATTTTTGGACGGAATTATTTTCTTCTTTGGGTACTTAACTAGATCATAGCTCATCTTATCATCCTCAATATGATGGGAAAACTAAGAGAGTGAATAAATGTTTGGAAGGATATCTTCATTGCAGCTTTGTATATGATAAACAAACACAATGGGTCAATTGGTTACCTCTGGATGAATGGTGGTTAAAGACTTCCTTCCACACTACGGAAAAAATGACCCCATTTATGGCACTTTATGGATATCATCCACCGTCCATCACATCATATTTAAGAGAAAATTCTAAGCTTCAAGCAGTGGAAGATGACATCAAGCATCAAGAACAAGTTCTCCAAATTTTAAAGGATAACCCAAATTTACCATCACAGCGAGATAAATTTTGATGTAGGCGACTGAGTATTTTTATGACTACAACCCTACGAACAAATTTCCCTCAATAAAGCTAAGAAGGATAATAAATTATTGCCAAAGTACTATATTCCTTACAAGGTGTTGAAAAAGATTGATACTATGGAATACAAATTGGAGCTTCACGCATCTTCCCGAGTGCACCCAGTTTTCAATGTTTCATGCTTAAAGAACGTTATAGGTGACAAACTTCCAGTTCAAACAATATTTCCAGAACTTTATGAGGAAGGAAAAATCATATTGGAACCTGAAGCAGTCACAAAAATAAGAACTCGATAGCTACGAAATTGATCAATTTCAGAGTATCTTATCAAGTGGAAAAACTTACCCATGGAATATTCCACATGGGAGGATGATAACTTTATATAGATCAAGCATCCATAACCACTCAAGCGTTTAGGACAACACTTTTTTGAAGGAGAGGGACATGTTAGGGTCCTATATTACTAGTGTAGTCCCTTATTGTTGTTAGTGTATCCCCCTTATTGTTATTGTTGTGCTCCTGTAGTCCCCATATTTTTATTATTGTGCCCCATAATAGCCCACTATTGTTATTGTTGTTCCCTTACATTATTATTGTTAGGTCGGCTAGGATTATATTATGACCCCATTGACATTAGATCTTGTAGGCCATTTTCATGTGTTTTGAGTAGCTTGTTTTCCTCTTTTTTCCTAGTTGTTTGAGAGAATTCTTTAGGTGGGGTTTGTGCTTGATTTGTTGTTTATCTTTCTGTCATATTTCAGCATTATTTACAATATTTCAGCATTTTATTTCAGCAACATGTGGCATCACAAAACATGCTCAATGTACTCATCCATTAAACACATTTTTCACACACATACACATCCTAAACGAACATGAACTTGGTTAACGCTGCCAAGTCATGACTTTAAACACTACACTTAATAATCTAACACACCTAGATTAAGCCCTCCTAGGAATTAGGGCTAAAATATTTGTGTAGTTAGGTGTAGGATCGGTGGGATAGGCTTCCAATAACACCCATCGATCATTTACATTGAGGAATAAAAGGTTAGTTTTTAGGGAGCAATTAAAATCCTTCACCATACCACGGTCAAAGTCAGAGTGCATCAGAAACCAAATTCAGAGCAGATTAGGATATGACATCGTGCGATCAATTCTCCTCGTGGATACCCAACCTATAGTAGGGAATTCCTTGTGTTGTTTGATAACCAAGAAACTCAAGACTCGAACACCCTCGTTGGATGAAGGTAACCGTAGTGACCAATCTTAGGAAAACACCTTATATTACTGGTTGTGGGAAGCAGTTGGTTCTCTATCCCACCTTTCTCGAGACAACTTTGCTTGCGAGGATGAGTATCCATCAAGTGTGAAGTTCTTTGGAAGGCAATATAAAACATTATATTCAGGATTTTTTGAGGAATTAGATCACCTTAGGCTAGAAGTTAGTTTATTTGATAGGACGGTTTTGCTTGTATTAGATTAGAATGTTGTGTAACCAGCTCCAAAAATAGAAGAAAAGAGATGTAAACGCCTTAGAAATGAGCCACTTCGAGGGGGAAACCTCCAATACATTACATGAATGATCAATTCTTGGATGATACAATTTACAAAACCTCCTTTCTATATATAGGAGTCCAGCAATACAATGTAATCCTAGTGGGCCACAATGTAATCCTAGCCGACCTAACATTAATAATTTAAGGGAACAATAATAATAAAATGGGGGTTACAAGGGTACAATAATAACAATAAGGGGGTTACACTAACAACAATAAGGACTATACTAGTAATATAGGGACCTAACATGCCCCTCTCCTTCAAAAAAGTGTTGTCCTCAACACTTGAGTAGCTCTGGGTGCTTCTGTATAAAATTCTCATCCTCCCATGTAGAATCCTCAGTGGGTAAGTTCTTCCACTTGATGAGATACTCTGAAATTGATCGATTCCATAGTTGTCGAGTTCTTGTTTCCGTGACCGCTTCCGGTTCCAATATGATTTTTCCTTCCTCATCAAGTTCTGGCAATATTGTTTGAACTGGAATATTTTCACCTATAACCTTCTTTAAGCACGAAACATGGAAAATTGGATGTACTCGCGAAGAAGCAGGAAGCTCCAATTTGTATGCCATAGTACCAATCTTTTGCAACACCTTGTAAGGACCATAGTACTTTGGCGATAATTTATTATCCTTCTTAGCTTGTTTGAGGGACATTTGTTTATATGGCTGTAGCCGTAAAAATACCCAATCTCCTATATCAAAACTTCTCTCGCTGCGATGTTGATCTGCCTGTTGTTTCATTCGATTTTGTGCCAAATTCAGGTTATCCTTTAAGAGTTGGAGAACTTCTTGCTGATGCTCGACGTGATCTTCCACTGCTTGAACCTTCGAATTTTCCTTTAAAGATGATGTGATCGATGGTGGATGATATCCATAAAGTGCCATAAATGGGGTCATTTTTGCTGCAGTATGGAAGGAAGTGTTATACCACCATTCAGCGAGAGGTAACCACTTGACCCATTGTGTTTGTTTATAAGATATAAAGCAACGAAGATATCCTTCCAAACATTTATTTACTATCTCCGTTTGACCATCAGATTGAGGATGATAAGATGAGCTATGAGCTAATTGAGTACCCAAACAAGAAAATAACTCCATCCAAAAATTTCCCGTAAAAATGGGATCTCTGTCGCTCACAATAACCCTTGGGCTTCCATGTAGCTTTTGAATTCTGTCCACAAATGTAGTAGCAACCGTACTTGCTTTAAATGGATGAGATAATGCACAAAAGTGTGCATACTTGGTAAGTCTATCAACTACCACCATGATGACACTCTTTCCTTCGGACTTAGGTAAACCTATGATAAAATCCATTGAAATCTCCTCCCAACGTTGACTTGAAATGGATAAAGGTTGTAGAAGTCCCGGGGTCTTAATTGTTTCCACTTTATTCTGCTGGCAAACCAAACATTCCGCCACAAACTTTTGAATATCAGATTTAAGGCCATCCCAAAAAAAATCTTTCTTCACCCTGTGGTAAGTTTTTAAAAATCCTGAGTGTCCTCCCAAAGGAGAAGTGTGCAATTCCAAAAGAATATTTTGTTTTAGTTGGGAATTCTTACAAAGATATAAGCGATCTTTGTACCATAAGGAATCATTTTTCCAACTAAATGTATCAGATGTACTAGGATCTTGCCGCAACTTTTGAATGAGTGTCCATACATATTTTTCCTTCTTCCATTCATCTCTTGCTTCGGTTATCCAATCTGGTTGGATAATAGAAATGGCACAAAGAAATGCTTCCACCTCTTCATTCTTTCTTGAGAGTGCATCTGCAACAACATTAAGTTTTCCTTTTTTGTAGATTATTTCAAAGTCATAACCCAACATCTTTGTGACCCATTTTTGCTGCTCTTCTGAAGATAGTCTTTGTTCCAAAAGTGTTTAAGACTATCATGATCAGTTTTTACCTTGAAGTGTCTTCCCATTAGGTAAGTTCGCCATTTCTTTAGTGCATGTAGTATTGCTAACATTTCCTTCTCATAAATAGGTTTCTGTAAATACTTTCCTTTGATTGGACGATTTTCAAAAGCAATGGGTCTTCCTTCCTGCATTAAAACTGCACCAATTCCATTTCCTGAGGCATCACATTCCACAATAAAGGTTTTTGTGAAGTCCGGCATAGCTAAGACCGGTGCTAGGCACATTGCCTCTTTAAGATTTTCAAAGGCCTTAGTTGCTTCAGGAGTCCATGAAAATGCATCTTTCTTCAATAATGTTGTTAGAGGTGCTGCTATTCTCCCATAATTCTTAACAAACTTGCGATAGTAGCCTGTTAACCCGAGAAATCCTCGCAACTGCTTTATTGTCTTGGGGACTTTCCATTCCTTAATGGCTTTAATTTTGTTAGGGTCTACTTTAACACCCTCGTGAGATATAATATGACCCAGATATTCCACCTCTTGTACTCCAAAGCAACATTTGGATGTTTTTGCATATAATTGTTTCTCTTGCAATAGTTTGAGCACCCTGTCAACATGTTCAACATGATCCTTCCAAGACCTGCTGTAGATTAGTATATCATCAAAAAATACTAGCACAAATTTTCTAATGAAGGGTTTGAAAATGGAATTCATCAACCCTTGAAATGTAGAAGGTGCATTGGTAAGGCCAAAAGGCATGACCAAAAATTCATACTGACCCTCATGAGTTCGAAATGTTGTTTTTGGAATATCTTCAGTCTTCATTCTAATTTGATGATATCCTGAACGAAGATCCAACTTGGTAAAATAAATTGCTCCATGTAATTCATCCAATAATTCATCACTCACGGGAATGGGAAATTTGTCTTTAATGGTGAGCTTATTGAGCTCCCTATAATCCGGACACATTCGCCATGATCCATCCTTCTTGTGTACCAATACTACAGGAGCAGAGAAAGAACTTTGACTAGGTTGAATTATACCCGCCTCTAACATTTCTGCAATCATACGTTCAATTTCACTCTTTTGGAAGTAAGGATATCTATAAAGCCTGATGTTTGGAGGAACACTTCCTGGAATCAAATGAATAGCATGATCATGATCACGAATAGGTGGGAGTCCTTTGGGAGTTTCAAACACCTTGGAATGATTGTCCAATACTTGTTGGAGATCTGCAAGAATAGATGATTTTGATGTTGGAACTTCTAGTGAGCATAATTGTGCAATTACGCCTCATTGTTCTTTCTTTAGAAGCTTTGTCATGACATTAGAGCTTATTATCCTTCCTGGCTTCCCTTCAATACCCCGTAATTTAACTTCCTTTCCTTCTGAAAAAAATTTCAAGAAAAGTTCTTGAAAATTAAAAGCTACCGTCCCCAAAGATTGTAACCATTGTACTCCTAGTACAACATCAGCACCTCCCATAGGAATGGAAAGCATTGGACTTGTCAACACATATTCCTCCATGGTTAGCTTGATATTATGGCATTTTCCAGAGAAATTTATAGTTCCTCCATTTGCAACCATCACTTGACATTCTGGTGCTGGGTATAGGAAACAATTTAATTCTTTGGCTACCTTACAATGAATAAAATTATGGGTGCTACCTGAATCAATCAACACTATTACCTTTTTATTCTTGATCTGTCCTTCTATCTTGAGAGTTTGAGGAGTGGTAATTCCTGCCAGTGCATTATATGATATGGTCGGATTCATTTCTTCCTCTTCTAGGGCCGGTTCCTGGTGTATATCCTCTTCTTGTTCATTTTCTTCTTCTTCTTCACAATCTATGTAAAATAATTTCTTTTCAACACATTTATGACCTTTAGTGTATTTGCTATCACAACTGTAGCAAAGCCCTTTTGCTCTTTTTTATTCCAATTGTTGTGGTGTCAACCTTGTAGGTTGTGGAAATCTAGGCGTAGAAACACTTCCTTCTTTATAGAATTGAGTGGTAGGCTTCCTTGTCGCCATAATTTTACGTTCAACTTTTCTTGCCAACCTGAATGCCTTCTCCAATGAATCAGTTCCAAAACACGAACTTCATGTTGGATGTTATCCTTTAGAGTACCTAAGAAGAGATCAATCCTGTGTTCCTCTGGAATATTAGTTACCCTTATATTCAATTTTTGGAAGTCCTCAATGTGCCGCCCCACTAAACCCTTTTGTTTGAGATTTATCAATTGGCTAAAGAAGGTGTTGCTCTTTGTATCCTCATAATGTGCTATCATTTCCTCCGTAAAATTGACCAAGTGACAATTTTTTTACGGGAGCAAAGCCATTGATACCATACAAATGTATTTTGTTCTAAATGTAAAGTTGCAATGCGTACCTTTTGTGTGTTTTGTACGTTATGGAGATCAAAATATTGCTCCATCCGTAGTATCCATGTTACAGGATCCTTTCCATCAAACTTCCTCATATCCATCTTTGGAATATGGTGGTTCTTCCCGCCAACATTAGAGTTTATGAAATCACAATTAACATTTATTTTGTTCTCATCATGAGGTTCTTTTACTATCTTTTCACCATTAGGAAACCTTTCTTGTATAAACTTTGTCAAACCTTCCATGTCTGCTTTTAGAAAATTCTTCATGTTTTCCATTTTCTCATCGATCTTAGCTTCCATGTCATCAATCTTAGCTTCCATGCCCACTTCCATGCCATCCATCTTAGCTTCCAAACCAATCATCTTAGCTTCCACGCCATCCATCTTAGTTTCCATGCCTTTCTTCAAAACTTCCATTTCATTTTTTGTTGTTCTTTGCGAGAGCGAAATTTGCTCTTGTAATTTTGATATGTCATGTTGACATTCTGCATCTTCATGAGTCATAGTAGAGCATTCTGAAGGCTTAATGGGTGTTGAATTCTTTTTAGGGGCCATTTTAGAATTCAATACTGATATCTATTCTACAATATGCCCTTGGGATCAATTTAACTTGATTATTCAAACAAGACTTGTGCAATTTTGAAAAAAATACACACCTTTTTCTTGCACCACTGCACTAGGTATTTTCTTGTTGTTTTTTACTCTGATTTTCTTATCATCCTTTAGTCATTTAGTGTTATCTTTGTCTTGACATCATTGTGCCACCTAGGAGTTTTTCACACCAAACTCGAGGTCTTCATCCTCAGTTCCCATTAGGATGTATTACTCCTCCCCGTCAGGTGAAAATTCATCCTCCCAGTCCTTCATCGAGTCCTTTTGACTTTGAGTCTATTGATTCCTTTGATTCCACATATTCTCAACCTCATATCGCCACCATGTCAGGCACCAATGTAGGTGTGAGAAACCAAGGTGCTACCTCGGGTTCTACCCCAGGTAATACCACTAGTGGAACCTCAACCAGTATGGTCACTCCTACTCCATTACTACCCTTTATGGATGGTTTGAATCTCCCAGATTTTAATCAGGTTATCAATGATCCCCTTCTCCATGACCCAAGTTGCTTAGTTATGCATACTAACACTAGAAAATTTGGCGGAAATTTCGACGACGAATTCTTCGCTATTCTGACACATAGTCGTCGTAAGAGCGACAGTTCGAGGGATGGTAAAACGTGGTTTACGATACCGTCGCAGTTCCGACGCAATTAAAAAGTGTCGCACTATTGACACTTTTTCCGTCGCTTCCAAACAAGCGTCACTCTTCCGACGTTTCCCAATCTGTCGCACTTCCGACCTTTGTAAACTGTCGCACTTCCGACGAAATTTGGTCTGACATTTTGAACGTCGCTCTTCCGACGTTTGTAAACTGTCACAATTACGATGAAATGTGGTCCGACGTTTTGAACGTCGCTCTTCTGACATTTGTAAGCTTTCGCAATTCCAACGCAATGTGGTCCGACGTTTTTGACGTCGCTCTTCCGACGGTTGTAAACTGTCACAATTCCGACGAAATGTGGTCCGACGTTTTGGACGTCGCGCTTTTGACGTTTGTAAACTGTCGCAATTCCAACGAAATGTGGTCCGACGTTTTGAACGTTGCTCGTCCGACGTTTCTAATCTGTCGCAATTCCGACGCTTACAAGGTGTCGGTATAGCGACGACAGGTTCAATTTTTAAAAAAAAAAATGAAACTTTAAAAGAGGAAAAACGTTGTTTTGAATATATTATATGAAGTAAAAGAGTCCATGAAGTCATTGCATTTTCACATCTGAAGATTGGAACCCAAATATCCATCCAGAAAAGTGGAAGTCCCACCCCAGACAATGATAGAAAAATACCCCATGTCACATAGAGGGACATGATATAAAACCCAGTAACGGTCCACATGGAGATTATCGACAATCCGAGAAAGCATCCAAATATGCCCGAGGCATCTATAAGAAAGTGAAATAGCAGTATGTAGAATAGTAAAGCAATAGATAGAATACCGACGTCCATTGTTCCAAATACAAATTAAAGTACCTAAAATCCATGAACAGAGAAAAACGCTAATCATGTGAGGAAGACCATCAGACCATATCAATAAACCACCAACATAGACCAACATCGCTAGTTTTGAAGGCAGAGTGATAAACATTAATCATTTTTTTTTCACAAGAGAAAAAACGTTGTTTTGAATATATTATATGAAGTAAAATAGTCCATGAAGTCATTACATTTTCACATCTGAAGATTGGAACCCAAATATCCATCCAGAAAAGTGGAAGTCCCACCCCAGACAATGATATAAAAATACCCCATGTCACATACAGGGACTTGATATAAAACCCAGTAACGGTCCACATGGAGATTATCGACAATTTGAGAAAGCATCCAAATATATGCCCGACGTATCTATAAGAAAGTGAAATAGCAGTATGTAGAATAGTAAAGCAACAGATAGAGTACGTACCGACGTCCATTGTTCCAAATACAAATTAAAGTACCCAAAATCCTTGAACAGAGAAAAACGCTAATCATGTGAGGAGTGTGATATGTCCTAAATATAAAAAGACCATCAGACCATATCAATAAACTAGCAACATAGACCAGCATCGCTAGTTTTGAAGGCAGAATGATAAACATTAATCATTTTTTTTTCAGAAGAGAAAAAATGCTATTTTGAATATATTATAAGAAGTAAAACAGTCCATGAAGTCATTACATTTTCACATCTGAAGATTGGAACCCAAATATCCATCCAGAAAAGTGGAAGTCCCACCCCAGACAATGATAGAAAAATACCCCATGTCACATACAGGGACATGATATAAAACCCAGTAACGGTCCACATGGAGATTATCGACAATCTGATAAAGCATCCAAATATGCCCGAGGCATCTATAAGAAAGTGAAATAGCAGTATGTAGAATAGTAAAGCAACAGATAGAGTACCGACGTCCATTGTTCCAAATACAAATTAAAGTACCCAAAATCCTTGAAAAGAGAAAAACGCTAATCATGTGAGGAGTGTGATATGTCCAAAATATAAAAATACCATCAGACCATATCAATAAACCAGCAACATAGACCAGCATCGCTAGTTTTGAAGGCAGAGTGATAAACATTAATCATTTTTTTTTCACAAGAGAAAAAACGTTGTTTTGAATATATTATATGAAGTAAAAATGTCCATGAAGTCATTACATTTTCACATCTGAAGATTGGAACCCAAATATCCATCCAGAAAAGTGGAAGTCCCACCCCAGACAATGATAGAAAAATACCCCATGTCACATACAGGGACATGATATAAAACCCAATAACGGTCCACATGGAGATTATCGACAATCTAAGAAAGCATCCAAATATGCCTGAGGCATCTATAAGAAAGTGAAATAGCAGTATGTAGAATAGTAAAGCAACAGATAGAGTACCAACGTCCATTGTTCCAAATACAAATTAAAGTACCCAAAATCCTTGAATAGAGAAAAACGCTAATCATGTGAGGAGTGTGATAACCATCTACAGAAACCCAGGCTCGCTTGCTTCCATTACTAGTTCGTTACAAAGATTCAACCCCCTATAGAAAAAAGGTTCCTGTAGATATAAAGAGAAAGATTATAATACGTAGACCATATAAACATGGCTCTGTATTTCAAAAAACAGGTTTAAAATAGAAACATGGAAATTTTTTTTTTTCTAAGTAAAGTTAATCTATTAACAATGGGAATAAAATTACACCGAAGTCAAAATCATTGCCCAGACTCATGGAAAATTTGTCATAAAAAAAAATAAAAATTAAGAAGACTGCCCTCATATGGGGAAACCAGTCTTGAACGTTTAATTTACAGAATTCAAAAATATTACAAAGGTCCAACACAGTAAAATAATCTAAAAGCAGCCCAATTAAGTGGGACGCGAAGCAAGAAAAACAAATTAACCAAACTACTCCTCCGACTCCTCGATGATTCGGCACCATCCTTTGGAAGGTCCAGGATCGCTAGGTGCTACCTCCACATTCATGCCACGGCTCCCCTCCTGAAGGCTCGAATGCTGGCCGGCTTTTTTCGAGCTTAGACCCGCCGGACGGGTGCATTCTTCCTCTGTTTGGGCCTCCTCGCGGAAAACCACAGTGACTGAAGCTGTAATTCGTGGGCGGTTGAGAGAGCAATTAAAGGAAAATTGTGCAGTGCGCGTCGTGGGAGAAGGTGAACTAGCGGTGGGGAAACGAGGAGCAGGGGAATCCATACAGTGGCCAGATCCTATAACCCGACCCCACCCACTCCTATTATTTGGATAGCGACCTGCATAATAATCACTGGACTGGCCAGAAGACAACTCGGTTGAGGAGCTGGAGGGAGCGCGCAGGAGTTGACCTCTATTGCTCCCCCTGCGGCAATGCATCCTTTGATGCACACGAGGCATGGGTTCAGTCTCACTAGCAGTGGGCACAAGAGGAGACGGAGAAGCAGAATTCCAAGAAACAGAGGAAGACAGACAAGGACCAGACCGAGAGAAATGAAGATATGCAGCAAGGTCTACGCAACAGTTCAGCTGGCCACTTCTCCTTCTCATCACAGTGAGCAGGCAGTGTAACCTAGCAACCGGCTCATCTGAAAAACCATAGCGAAATGTCATTTTATCAATGCAATGCAATCGAAGGATGCTCATCATAATTAATCTCTGATCATTAATGAGAGTCGAAGGCCGGATCATATTGGAGCATGTAGAATCGCTAACGGGAGTGGAGGTCTGATCTTGAACAGTGTTAAAATTTAATGCGATTTGATGTGAAAACCTTGGAATTTAATTGAACAGTGTTAAATCTTAATACGATTGATATGAAATCACCACATCCATGTCCCATCAGCTTAAACGCCATCGAATGCACCCGCAACCGGGAGCAGGGAAAGTTTTTATTGAGGACACGTGGCAGAAATTGATTGGAGCAGATCTTTGTTTGGGCCGCTCGCACAATGGAAATCCGGACCCGAAAAAGATTAGGGTGAATTTGATAAGAAATTCGCGTCACAACTCTCCCTCCGTACGCCAGCCCAACTTCGGACTCGAAAAAGATTAGGGCGGAATTCATTTGGTTTTCGTGTCACAAAATTGGCCGACGTCAGCAGGCTATTTTGGAACACGAATTTGGTTTGAATTATGGTTTATCGTCGTTTGAAGTCCGGCGGGCTCGACTTAAGAACAATTTTGTTTGATCCCATCTTATAAAATTTGTGTTGGTTTTCTTTGATACTACACATATTTATAATAAATCATGGGAATACCACACTAAACATGTGGAAAAGTTATATAAATTATTGAGAACAATCATTTTTATGTAAAAATATCCAAATGTGCTTTTGGGAAATAATAATTCGAGTATTTGGTTCATATTGTTTTAAAGGAAGGAGTGAAGTTGGAGCCTCAAAAGATGCAAGCTATTACAAAATGACCTATTCCAAAGAAAATCAAGGTTCCTAGAAGATTGTTTAGACTTACATGATATTATTGATCATTTGTTAAGAATTATGCATGCATTTCAAGTCCACTCACATATCTCTTGAAGAAAATATCATTTATATGGAATGATGAGGCTACTTTGGCATTCTCTCTTTTAATGGATGCCATGTCTTCTACACCAACATCGGTTGCAACTACTTTTGGTAAAACATTCATAGTAGAGTGTGAGGCACTAGGACAAGGAATTTACGTAACATTAACACAATAAGGGATATCATTGGCTTTTAAAAGCAAGGAATTCAAAGAAAATATTTGGTGAAATATACGTATGAAAAATAAATGGAAGCAATATTACATGCAATAAAAAATGGGGATAGCATATCATTGGGACGTACTTTAAAGTCAAGATATACCATGATAGCATAAAGTATTTTTTGAAGCTATGGATTTCATTGGAAGATTAACAAAAATGAGGAGAAAAAATGCAAAGTTTTAATTTTAAGATAATCTGCAAAAAGGGTAAGGAAAATTTAGTACATGATGCTCTTTCTAAAATAGAAGATGACTCAAATTTATATCCAATTACATTTTCTATTCCTAGGTGGCTAGAAGAAGCTTTCCATAATGGAAAAATGACAATAGTACTAAACAAAAACTAAAATTTATAAAGGATGGGATGAACTCTATGGAGCATTGGGAGTGAAAGAGATATACTTTGGTGCAAATGTAGAATATTTTTATGCACGCAAGCATATTTGAATAAAAAAATATTAAGGGAGTCCCATGTCTCTCTGATGGTAGGACGCGGGGTTCCTTAAAACATCTCAAAGGATCAAAAAATATATTTTTGGAAGGAATGAAGAAAGATATTCAAAATTTTGTAAGAGAAGGTCAGGTTTGCATAATAAATAAAAGAGAGATAGTAAAATCTCTATGGTTACTTCAACCATTCCACATACATATTCAAAGACTAGAAGATATATCAATAGACTTTATTACAAGGTTACTGAAATATAAAGGTAAGTATTACATTTTTGTGGTCATTTATATAGACAAATTTTGTAGATTTTTTTTGTAGAGCTCAAAGTACATAAACAACAAGCCAAGTGGCGGAAGTGTCCGTGAAAGAAATTCATAGTCTTCATGGTTTTCCTAAAGTAATAGTAACAAGAAACTTTTGGAAATAATTATTTAATATGAGTGGAGAAACACTAGCTTCCATGAGTTCTACATATCAAACACAATCAAATGGTCAAACAAAAATAGTTAACAAATGTTTTTAAGGTTATCTACAATGTTACTCTTTAGAAAAGAAACTTAGTATGCCATAATTAATAATCATTCCCTGTTCACTTTTGTTAATAGGTTTATGTCAGATGATGATGCAAGGGCATTAGGCACTAGCCAGCAATGTAGGAGGTTTTTTCCACATGTTGTGGCTAGGAGGGTTCGAAAACATTTGAGTTGTAACAGCTAGGTGTCAATACCTCAGCTGACTGTATTACTTAGACTAGTTAGAGTTGTAGGAGTCGAACAGTTTCAGTTAGTTGAATTATTATAATTAGACCTTTTGATTTCTAGAACGGTCCTCTCAGAGGAACTAAAGAGCCATATGTTATATATATAAATTGTAATTCCTCGGATGAATAAAATTAGAGAGGGAAGAGGAGAGTAGAGAGGGGAATTCTGCAATAAACCTCTGTGTGTGAACAATTGTTTCCAGTTAAATGACTTCCAAGCTTAGTTTCCATTGAATTATCTCGAACTGCTAATTGTGAAGAATTGTTTAACTGTGAAGCGATTGGGTACTGATAATTCCATTCTTCTGTCTTTGAATTCCCGTAAATCGTTGGATAACCCTGTGAACTCACCCCACCCGAAGGCGAGGTCTGTGTAGAGAACCGGGGTCGTGAACACTGTTCAAATATAAAAATACCGCTTAATAAAGAGACAAAATTGTTGTGCTTTCGGAACCTGACCCGAGGATTGGACATGAGTTAACAAACAAAAGGATAGCAGAACCATACTTGCACCCGTGGTCAAGCCCTGTACCAAAACCACGAGCGGAATCACAAAAGTGGGTTGCCCATATCGCACCGCTTTTGCGGAGTAGGCGGTATTTCCTATTCGCGAGCGATTCCATAGGGAATGTGACACATGGCGAAGTGACCCCCAGAAAACCACCGTTTAACCCGTGCCATCGCATGTTAAAGCCCGACGTTGGAAGCTGAGCGAAATTGCCAAGATTCATTGATTTGGAGAAGGGCCATCAGACGGTGGTCGCACGTTGAACTTGCCCGGAGGTTAACTAAGGTGTGCGGAGGATAGCCAGGTACGATACGAGTGTTTGATTGGTTATTGAAATATATAGGTGGGGCCGGAGTATAATGAAATTGTTTAATTAAACAATTGGCAGATAATTAGCATAAGTCTGGAGCGTGATTGTTGTAAGGCTGGGTGGTGAAATATAGAGCCGAAAGTTCATTACAAGTTATTTATTTAAAAATAAATGTGGAGTATAAATACAAAGTGTTGAAAGTTAAACAATGGTTATAAGGCTTGGAGATAATATAAAGTCGAGAATATAAATTAAATTCCAACCATTGTGGATAGTATTTATTTATCAAATTCTACGAATTTCTACGAATTTGATAAATAAACCCGAAGAAAGAAGAAGTCAATTAAGACTCAGGCTGGAGGAAAAGAACGGGGTAAACCAAGGGAAAATGCTGACAGAGCGATTGTAGACACACCGGCTCTCCTTGGGGGTCCAATTTCAGTTTTGTTGCGTCACACGATGATCTCTCTTCTCTGGCATTTACTTGTATTGAAGATCACTATTCTAGGAATAAGGAGTTATTTTCTCCAAAAATAACCCTAGCCAAGCATTGACAATGCATCAAGGATATCTTTCTATGCTTCATAAGCACATTTGTTCTACTTCTAAATCATCTCTTGGAAGTGGTTGTTGTGCTGGAAATTATTCACCAGTTGGTTTCATACCAAAGTCTTTTTCACATTTTCAGCATCCAATACATGAAAAAGATAATGGTTTAAAACAACATAAATATTTGAAATTTTGCAAGAATTGTCTGGAACACTTTGAATATGAATTTTGAATTCAAGTGCATGATGTTGTATAGGATCAAGTGTCATTTTGAATACCAAATGTTTCACAAGAAACTTCTCAACATGCTACCCTGCAGTAAGGATTAAATGACAATATTGCATCAACTATTTCCATAATAAAAGTGCACCTCGGCCATAAGACTAAACAACTACAAATGTTGTAGATCTAACAAGACCTCACAATCAAATGTATTCCACAAGGCCAATACTGTATGAAAAATGAAAAGGAGTTTGCAACCAAAAATACCTTAGGCAACTAATTCAATTAGATACACCAAACCATCAGCAAAAAGGAAAACCAGCCTACTTGGCCTCAATATTTTCAACTAGGTCCTCTAATTCAACCAATAAAAAGGCCAAAACCATAGCATTGAGATACATTTCATTACACTGTCAATAACAATAAAATTTGACTCGGCCATAACCCTTTCCTTTTATTGTTGTGAAAAGCTTTATGCATTACTCTAATGTGGCTATTCCATAGGCCAAGTAGACCACTGGGTAAAAAATATGTTTCCTTTCACCTTTGAGTTTTCAAATTATGCCTACCAAATCTAATACATTTAAGAGGGGGAACTAATACAACGTTAAAAAGAAAACCAGAGCACACATCTACAAATTACCTCCTTAGCTATTGTCACACCATCATTAACTATTTTCGGAGAACCATGCTTTCTCTCCAAGACAACATTTTGCCCTTCGCCCCAAGGGTGACTCCAACAAGATCAGCAAGTTTGTTCACACCGCCTACAAGACAAATTGACAATGCTTTCAGTAAGTGTGCAATTGAATGCCAGACCATATGCCAAAACAACCCTCCATGAAAAATTAAAATAACACATTGAAATCGAATATAAGTGGACAAGGAAAGATCCACCGCAATGAAGCTTCACGTGCAGGTGACCTTCCTTTAAAAATAATTTTTTCTCTGACCTGCAATTTTTTTGTCACTGAGCCATCCTTGTTGAAGTACAACTCCTTTTCCATAGCTCTTGCATTAACTACCTTCTCTCTGTCACGTAATCTCAGATTCCCTCTTCTTCTTGAGTGATTAAAGGAAATGGGTGAAAAAACTGAAAGAGAAGACAATTGTCTGCCATAATTATCAAACATTGCACCCAACTTCTTCCCCTTTCCATTGTTACCCAATGAGGTAGATGTGGCAATTGTTGTCATACTTCCCAAAGCAGAGGCTATCTTCTCTTATGCTGAATATAGAATTACAAGATCTTCATATTAGTATGAACCTTAAAAAACATGACTCCCATTGCTAAAAACCACTTTTAAGTTGTAACAGGCAAACTAAACAACTATCGCAACTTTTGGCAACTTCTAGAGCATTAAGAGAGAAACAACCAAAGAGAAATACAACCACAATCCTCATTTTAATGAGACCGGACTATATATTTGCATTAAGATAATAGAAAGAAATCACGACTATATTAAGGCCGGCACAAAACAATCTTTAACCAGTGTCTCTCGCGGCCTTCAGGTTGCCATGCTAGAGGTTGCATATTTTTAATTTAAATTCTTGACCTCTCGTGCCCATCTATGAATGCATCCAATGGGATATCTACATCAAATGCTCCTTTATATCCCCAAAAACAAATTCCCTACTACAAGAGCACCAGTATTGATGGATCACCCCACACCATCGCACCCACTAGAAACAGTGAAAAATGAAACCCGAGAAAACTTCTGAAATATCTCAAGATGACTATATGGGTGGTTCTTATGAATCAGCCAACCATTCAGAACATGCTCATCAATCCAAACCATGAGTATTATGTGACAATATTCAAGCAGGCACTGAATCGGATTTCTGAAGCTATGTTAGAGAAACCCTAAACTCTCACTGAAAATAGGTGAAATGTGGCACCACTCAAAGATTAACATGTGCCAATTGGTACAAGTGGTAGACAATTGGCATGCTCAAACAAAGAGGTGATGCAGGAATGACATGAGGGAGAAAATATCAGAAAAGCCCCAAATCTGGAGAACTAAAGCTCATCACCAACCTGATATTGACAAATTTACATGATGTAACCTATGAAATCGTAAATGGAGAAATCATAGTAACAATAAAGTAACCTATGTAACAATAAAGTCGGATTCATCCTAGGAGTGGTAATGGGAGAAATCATAGTGAACAACAAGAAACATGCAGAGTTGCTTACAATCAAATAGATGAAAAAACACATACAAAAAACCTAGATAATAATCATGAACGAGCTTAATATTGAATTATTAACTGTAAAGGAACCTACAAAATGTGACATTACGAACCTGGTCAAGCGCACAAGCAAAAATATCCTGGACATGACCCTGGTTGACAAGTTGTATTGCTCATGATGCAAGAGGATTTGTACCTGCACTGCCAAGTCAATCAAAATCCATCATTATATATACAATAAATACAAGTAATTGATGTATTATTTTTTACTCTAAGATGCATTCTTATGATAATGTTAGAACATATGTTGAAAATGTCAAAACATACCTGAATAAACTCCTCTTCGTTTCAAGAACAATTTATTGGAGTCGCATGAACTTGGAACAAGCCTCCCACGATCTGAAAGAGTAGCAACTAAGTCAACGGTGACTTTTTTGTTGCTACGCTGGATCGAGGGAGGTTTGCTCCAAGATTAAATCGCTCCAATAAATTATTCTCTACTAAACAGGGCCAACCACGTGAAGGTGGAAGCTCTTATGGCCCCTCCCTCCCCCCTCCCCCACCCCCCCTCACATCACTCTCAATTCCCCAATACCCAATCTATATTTCATTTTTTACTTTCATGAGCATAAAAAAAAAAATCAATAACTAATAAAAAAACAATTCAACAAAAAGTACACAAGGAAACATTGCAATTAATGCTTGACATAAAAATAGTATGATAAATGAGTTTTTTATATAACGCAAAAAACGTTCCAAGTATAGTAACGTTTGTCTTATAATAATACAATATTTTACATTATCGAATTTTCTTTTTCTTCTTCCTATTTTTAAAGCTCCTAATTACATCATCAATATCATCATGCTATGCTCCTGTTTCGTGCCTTTCGACCCGCACTGCTGACCTAGTTGCGTAGTCACGATGTCTGGTCTCATCCAGTGACGGGGCATCGCCTACAAAAACAGATAATATTAAATTTTAATTGTCAGTTTTAAATATCATTGAACTAGTTCGGTAATATTAATAAAAAAAATTGCAATGAGATTATTTACCTGGTGCACCAGTTGTCGCCGCTGACCTAGTTGCGTAGTCACGATGTCTGGTCTCATCCAGTGACGGGGCATCGCCTACAAAAACATATAATATTAAATTTTAATTTTTAGTTTTTAAATATCATTGAACTAGTTCGGTAATATTAATAAAAAAAATTGCAATGAGATTATTTACCTGGTGCACCAGTTGTCGCCGTTGGGACTGTTGCCCTGTCTTCCTCTCTGGTGGTAAGATCCTCAAGGGAAACATTCTCTATCATTTAAACAAAAAACTTTATAAGGACAACCATCGAGGTATAATTAGAAAAAATTATAAGTGGAAATTAATTACTGTCACGACCCTCACTGATAGTAGCATTGTCGGCCTGGTCCCCACTACAATGATCAGGTTGCACGTGAGGATCATCTACATCTGGCTCTAAAACTGGGTTATTTGCCTCGTCGGTAGTGCTGCTCCCCTGATTTAAACAAATTTGTTAGACATTAAATTTATGGACGAAAACAAACATATTGAAAGGTTAATGTTTTACCTTATCAGGCATTCTGGATCTTGGGACCTGCCCCAAGCTTCTGCGACGTTCAACTATGGCTTGATAACCGAAATGGAAAGCGATATTTTTATCTTCCTCTGTAGTTTCTGTTCTGAAGTCATCACCCTAAATCACATATGATTGTGTATTTTTAATCATATTTGATAGGATTACAAAAACGTTGGAAGGCGATACAATTAATTATAAGATGTTTAGCTACTTAATTACAATTCTTACGGCTAATTTCAAGTAGCCGCCCTGGCCTAGCTTGTGATGGCCCTTTTTTTCAATCCTAGCTTTGGTTGCCTTTGAGGTGTCAGGCAACCTAGCATCAAAATATTGAAGTCAGATATGACGTAGCACACTTTTATTTTAGACATAGAGAAAATTAAAGCTATTGAATTAAAGTTGTAAGTTACCTTGCGGGTCCAGTTGGCATTTTTCCTTCTTTCTTTGCCCTTTTCTCTTTTCCGTCATGGATGAGTGCTCTCCACTCACTCTCTGAAACTGCGAGAGGACGCTCATATATAGGGTTAAATTGCAATTGCGTCCTATAGGTGTCCCTGGTATATTTCAAATATTTGCCGGCTACCTGAGCCACCGCTTTTCTGTCAAATGTGCCGACCCCAAAAAGGGCTTCTAGATAATCTAGAATTTCTTTTTTCAGGTTGGAATTCTGGGAATTCCACCCTGTACGTATGGTTGGGCCAAAAATTACCAACGCATGGCTCTCCAGAATCCTGTAGAACTCATTGTTTCCTACACAGAATAAAACCAAAAAAAAGAAAGATATTATCATTAATTTAAAAATAAAAATCATGATAAATATGTTTTAGATAAAGTACATGAAATAGTTAAAATATTAAAATTTACTTGGGAGTTGTACATGCTTTATAGGGACACCCTCATCGTTCACCAACAACGTGCCATTAATGGTCCCTGTGGAGCTGACACGTGTAGCTCCAGGAAACGCAATAATGTAGTTGGCCATATCAGCCTCATCATTGCCAACACGTTCAGCGGTTGGCTGGGTGTCTGCTTGGGCAGGGTGTGTTTCTTGGTTGGCACCTAAAGGAGTAGAAGGTGTACGAGAGGGTTGTTGGGAAATATCTTGCCCTTGTGTCCCACTACCACCAACACCGGGTTCAGCAAGTGCCAGAAAATGCTACATACAAAAGAACTTTTTGTTATTTTAGTCAATGTAAAAATTAAAAATCAAACTATCACAATTCATCTCATGCAGAACAAAAAAAAATATCCTTTTGACTTTTTATTATTACCTGATATCTTTCTAGCTGCCTCATAAGATGTTGTATCCTCTCTTCTGTTTCAGGTGTTTGAGGCGCGTCTGTCAAAGTATTAAATTCCGACCTTGCATCTCGTGCCTTTTTTTGCAACAAGAAAACTGGAGATAGGGATGAAGAAAGCTCTTCCTCAAAGAGGGAATCATCAGGCGTACCATGGCTAGGTGTCTGCATATTTGAACAAAATTAATATTATTTCAATTATGTAAATAACTAAAATACCTGAAGATAGAGCAATGCTGGCACTTTACATGTTCTTCCGCTGGCCTCTTTCCGCGATCATCCCGTCTCGGAGTTGTTCCTGCACTGCTCTGATCAGTCTGCCACATTGCAATAAAATTATAAATGTAAAAACTTGAAAACAATATCTAACTTGAAAATACAAAATGAAAACTGAAATAATTTCTAATAAGACACCGGAAGACAGAGTTAGAGTTTCAAATATGCCTTGCATTGAATTCAGTCTTGGAAACATGTCATTGCACATTAAGGCACCCAAACAAGAGACGAGTTGACAATGAACACCTTATTGAATATATTGTTGGAGCAACTTCTAGTAAACTTGTTGTGAAGACCTTGAGGATATTTTTGGAGAAACATTGTTGAAGCTGATGGTATAGCATTGTTGGAGACGATCTTGAAGGGCCTTGAAGTGAAGCTTTTGGAGCAACTATTGAAAAATCCTTAGAGCATTTAAGTAAGGCACTTTCTATCTTCCATCACCTTTTTCCTTTCAATATCCTTTAAACGATTTTGTTGATATTTAATGTTTGAAATCACATTATAATTCCTTGATTATATGTGTTTGGGGACTTTCCCTTTGAAATTACCGAAAAATACATTGGCAATTTTATCTTCAGGATGCATTTCTGACCCTATTGTTCAATATTTTGATTGATAGTAGTAAACATAGAGAGTTAGGGGGATCTTGACTTGGTTTGGTTGGGCCATTAGATCCCTAACATCTACTAGGGAGAACCCCCCTTGAGTTGGAGGAGAGCTAGCCCAAAGTGAAAAGAGGTTGGTGAGGTGACAATGGGGCTATTGAATTACACATGGTATCACACTTTAGCTTTAGAACTTTATCTTGAGAAGTGCGAGATTTTGCTATATCAATTCTCAAATTGTTTACAACACTATTGTTAAGAACTAATAAGAAGTGATGTTGAGGGGTTTTTGGGTATAAGAAACAATACCATTTAAAAACTAGGGTTCTCAGTCCTTGGCATTCCTTCACCTGGGCATAGGGGCACACTAGAATAATTTCACACTAAACCATGCAAACTTAAAAGTAACTTAACAGATCCATAAAGTAATAATAATCATAATTCCTAATTTCCTATTGTACGATATGATGCAAATTATTCAAACATGAAGCAATGAAGACATGCAATGTCTGGATTTCAAGATTGATGAACCAATACAAGAAGTTAGAAACTACAACTTTGATTCAATACTCTGTGTCCTAACTCCAGGAAGGAATCTAGTTTGTAGGAATGAAGAGGTTGTTATCTTTACAATCCCATCCCAACATCAAATTCAGTGATAAGTTTCTATGAGGTTCTGGGTCAAGGAAACATTCACTCCATGAATGATATATTTAAGTAGGCTTCTCCTATTATTGGAAAACACCATACCTATAATGCATTCACTTGCATGTATAAAGGGAAAGGAAAACATGTTTTCATACAACGGTGACAAAGGCATCTTGGGGAAAGGTATCTTCACTTTTTATTTATGTTGTTCACCCACACCACTCTCGTGTTTTCACTAATCTTGTTTTGTCATTTTTGGATTCAAATTAAGTTAAGGCCTTAAGTATTTTTTGACCTTTCGGTGTAGTTTTCATAAGTGGCATGTATGGATTTTCCATTAATTATGCACTTTTTCTCTTCATGTGCATGTTTCCCTGGAAATCAAATGCATGATTTAGTCCCATACATTTAACAAGTTGTTGGATCAACTCCATTGGCAATATCATGTTTCCTATTCAATCAAAATTTATCTCAGTTAGGGTAGGTAGGAAGGTTTTCCCTTTGTATTAATATGGCACTTCTAGCTTGCATTTTTATTACATCTTTCAAATTTAGTGTCGTTTCAATTAGGGCATGAATTTTTGCAACTTTCAAGGTGAGAATGAACAAAGACAAATTTTTGTGATGGATGATTGTATATGACTCCATGGCCAGAGGAAAAGGCACTAATCTACTTCTTCAAATATCTATAGTTCTCATTCACCTCATACAGAGATGGTCCTTGATTTTGAGCCAAATGTTGCAGCAAAAATTTCCCCCCCTCCATAATTTGATATTCAATGGAAATTTCTTAAATTGATGATGGGGCGTGATTATGGAACATTGGAACATACATATGTAATGGAATTCCAAGATCATGATATATGTTTTCATATGTTTATGGAGGTGGTGGAGCAAAAAAGAGCTCAAATAGAGCTGAAATTTTTCACATAAAAAGGACTGTGGGCTTGACTAATGGTTCCATTTAAAAAATGATATCTAGATAGAGAATAAGTGTAGCATGCAAACATGCATTGAAAATCCATCTGAGTTTGCATTGTATTACTTCTGATGGATTCAAATTTGGGTTTCAAAATGCCAGGTTATGGCATGATTTTGTCGAGAAACCCTTAGTTGGATTCTCATGTTGGTTTAATTTATATTTTAAGTTTGTTTTCCAGTCTTTGGGTGATAGTAACTCATGAACTAGGTTACCAATGTGTAACAATCATATTTCAAGAATAAAGTTGTGATTTTTTTATATTATTATTATTATCTATTAGCTACGAGTATTGACACCTAATGCCTGGAATTTTGACATCTTGATAGCATGGATATTTTCGAAAATGTTTCTAGTAATGTTAACATAATAACTATCATTACGTGTCTTCACTTTTGTCACCATAATAGACCTGTGATATGGACTCATCACACAACTTCTTATGCTATGTCCCAACAAGTTCAAACTGGTTGAACCTACCTCATAGTGTGGTTATTAAGGACAAGTTGCTTGGTATATAACTCGATAGCATAGACCGCATTGCAGTTCTAAAAAGAATCCTCAAGTGTCAAAAAAACTTCACAATATGTTCTAATATAAAGCATTTTGGGATACCTAAAATAATATATGTATCATTGATGACTTTTAAAGTATGACAAGATCCAGAGGGAAAGGAAATCAATGGAAGAGTGATCCACCAATGAGAACCTAGAATTTAGCATCAGATGAGTTAGAGTCTAGGAAATTGAAGGCCTATAATTTTAATTAGTGATGAAGGACATCACATAGGTAATTATATTTTCATGTAGAATAATTTGTTAATTCAAATTTAAACTACATAATATGAAAGGCATACCATAAATTTTTCCATGTAAGTCCAAACAACCTATAAAAAGGGAAAACCTTCTTTTTCCATGGGAAATAATTTACCTTTCCTTTTTCAAGATAATCTAAATCACAAAAAATATGAAATATACTGCACACATTCTTGGATAATGTGAAAGTGGAGAAGGAATACCCTACACAAGTGATGCACACATGTACATTTGAACACTAATAGATTTTTGTAGTTGAAATGCAATGCTTGTTTTCATTTAAATGTAGGGTTTTAAAGCAGGGAGAAATAATGGCTGCCAAATTAATAAGCGTTTCTTTGGGAAAAATTTAAATCTTGTATTGGGTGATGAAGATAATAGAGGGTATTGAATATTGATTCTTGACATCTAGAGAGAACCCTACAGCCTAACAAAATCCAATGGAATTGACCAAAAAAACCCAAATAGAGTCAACCCTACTATAGGAGGAAGGGCCTGCAGTAAGAACTTACCATTTTGTAAGAGCTGAGGGTGAATGTTGTAGGCTTAATGTTGTTCGCAAGAGCCTGTGTAAGGGACGTTGTTCGTTAAGAGCCTGGGGAGAATGCCGAGGGCGACTGCTGTTCAGCAAGAGCTGAGGCGTAATAAAGGAGCCCAGCAAGAGCTGAGGGGCTGCACAAGTGCGTGATATCAGACGTTAATGTAGCACACATGTACATTTGAACACTAATAGATTTTTGTAGTTGAAATGCAATGCTTGTTTTCATTTAAATTTAGGGTTTTTAAAGCAGGGAGAAATAATGGCTGCCAAATTAATAAGCGTTTCTTTGGGAAAAATTTAAATCTTGTATTGGGTGATGAAGATAATAGAGGGTATTGAATCTTGATTCTTGACATCCAGAGAGAACCATACAACCTAACACAATCCAATGGAATTGACCAAAAAACCCAAATTTTGGGAAGGCCAACTCAACCCTACTATAGGGAGGAAGGGCGAGGGCCCTAAGAAGAAACTTTAGAAACTTACCATTTTGCAAGAGCCGAGGCGAATGCTATTCGTGTTGTTTAGGCTATCGCCGAGGACAAATGATAGTTCTCGTAAAGAGATGAGGACTACTAAGGGCTTAATGTTGTTCGCGAAGGGCGAGGCTTAACGCGTTAATGGATGTCTTACTAATGTAGCTATTGCAACAGATACGAAACAATAACATCATTTTTATGTACCGCGCATATAAGTTTCGAATTTTTATGTAGCGCACATATAAGTTTCATATTTTTATGTGGCGCGCATATGGTTTATTTTGCGTAGCCATTAAGGCGTTTATACCGACGGCGGAAAAAGCGACTGGACGGTTGCTTCCAACGTCAGTAACGGCGTATTAATCTCTAGACGCCAGGTGCTGTACTTTAGACGCTTATACAAATACGAATAGCTTAATGCTTAATACAGTGTCGCAATTATGACAAGCCTTTCCTCCAAACGCTGTGAATTGCCATTAATTTCATTCAAGGCTCAGATGCGACACTTTTCTATAAGCGTCGGTATAGCGACGGTTTCGGGCGGGATGGAAAAAATTTGGGGAAATTTCCGACATTTGGTCAAAAGTGTCGGCACCAAGTGTCAGAATTTCTGCCAAATGTAGTAGTGTAAACTCCCTTCATACATTCCCAATTTTGAGGGAAATCTTGTAGAAGAGCCCACTAATCATGTTCACTCACTTCACATGTGGTGTTCCTATAATTCCATTATCGATGACTCCATTAGTACTCATTTATTCCAACACACACTTACTGGAGTTGCGACTAAGTGGTATGTAGACCAAACTCATGCCACCCATTCCACTTTTACGACTCTCGCCAAATCTTTCTTATCATATTTTTAGCTACCTCTCCGTTACGACACCGAGACCGAACTCTTGACTTCCTTTCGTCAAACTTATTCCACCCACCTTTCTGACCATGTCCAAGAATGGTGCCAAAGGAGGAGCACATGTAGGGCTCCTGCTTTTGAATACCATGTCTATATGGATTGTGTTATCACCAAATTGATTCCTGATGGGCTGCTTCAATGGTCAACTTGGAGTACCTATTTCAAATCACTTGCAACTGGAAATTAGCCTTTCCATTTTGAGAGGGCTCTCTTAAAAGGATAAAAGATATTCAATGAATAAATTGAAATCAGATGCCTAATTCTGAATTGGATTGAATGTGTTTTTGTGTAGGTGAAAGATGTAAACCAATAACTACCATTGGGCTTATGGATTCAATATGAAAAGTCAATCACAAGTCAACCTATCTCATGGAAGCTAAGGTAGTTGTATTCTTATCAAACCACACATGAAGGAGAAAACAGCAAGCTATATGTATACAAGAAGTTGGAGCATGTCACCATGAATTCCAAGTGATTATACATAAGCAAACTAATAAAACATGACATTTACAACAGACTATATGTATACAAGAAGTTGGAGCATGTAATCATGAATTCCAAGTGATTATACAACTAGAATATTGGAGACAAAGTAAAATACTAATATAATAAACATACATAAGAATACAGAGAAGAATCTCAGGTCTGAAATAGGCTGCTGCAACTGTAAAGTTACTGATATTAAAAAATTACAACAGTGGTAGTGTCAAGTAATCATCTCCTCACCTCTCTTTCCTTCGTAGTTCTTCCTATTAATAGGATTTTTTCCATTACATAGGATCTGCCTACATGGAAATACCATCAAACTTTTGAATTTGACACCTAATCATAACTAAAAACTACATTTTTGGAACTGGAAAGGACACCTAGTCTTTAAAGACTTACACTTCTAATAAGACTCTACTTTACATTTATTTCATTCACTTCTTCAGTAGTGGGACAATTACATGGATAAGGATGAGATGCTCGAGTGGCATTCACCATCACTATGACATTAATGTATCCCTAGATTTAGAAAACAACAATCCTATTTTTTAGGAAAAGATAAACACTATTTTAATCTTTGTCTTCATGTTGATCTGGATAAGTGACACTCTTTTTCAAGTGGTGAATTTGTGTTGAGGTGGCCCATTGTCCTCTTGAATATTTCAATGTGGTTGGTTGTTCTTAAAAACATATTTCAAACCTCAAAAAACTATTAAAAATACTTCGCTGCAAAAATAGAGTACCCTTAGGCAGTTTTGTAGCGTAGTTTAGTAGTATTCTTGTTTCAACCATCCAAACTCCTTTTTTTATTCTTTTTCGGATCAAGACATGTTTGTTAGGCCATATGGGCTAAATACAATCATTTTCCCTCATTTTATTTCCATAAAAATTGATTTATGAGGTAAAATACATCCTACAGGAATTTCATAGTGAATTTCGGCCCTCAAGCCTGGACCTCGATACGAAACTGCCTGACTTGGCTGAAAGTGCAGATTTTTCCTTTTTTGTGAAAAATAGGGCTTATAAATGAGCTCATATCTCCAAATCCTTGATATATTTTGAAAAAATGGAGGAGGTTTTTGTAAATCATAATGTTTTGAAGAAAAACCTCTCTTTGTTTTTTGAAAACCATCTCTAGTTGTCTAGAATCTGCATTAGAAAAAAATGTATAAAACAAGAAAATTCTGAATTTTGAAAATCGATCCTAGAGACATCTTTGAATCTCCAAATTGGTAGCACCTATGAGAAAATTGAAAGAGTTTATTGTTCCTTTTTTTGTTCTTGAAAATAAACTCTCTGATAATTGCATAATTCATCTTTTTTCACCCAGAATTTTCTCTTAAAGTTGATTGCTCATACATTCCAAAAAACGCAGCAAATCCCTTTGTAGCTCCAACAGAAATTCAAACAAACCTGAATTGGTGAATGCTTCAGCAAATATAGGGTCCTCCATGAATATCTTAAGGTCCATGGGCTCCTATCTAAACACATATCCTCCTTTTTATGTTTTCTTCTTCTTGGCCATTTCCCTTTATAACCAAGTTGCCTTCTTAAAAATGTGACACATGCAAAGAAACAAATTGGACAGCAAGTTGTTTTTCATAAAGCTAGACTCTTCTAAGGTGAAAAATGATTGATACATGAAAAGGCTGAAGGGTTAATGACAGAGAGGAGCTTGGTTGTTTTAAAATGTAATTCGACAACTTGAGGGAGAATGATGACACATGTTACCACAAAGAGCAATGATTAGAGAAAATACGATCTTGCATGCTTAGTGATTATGATAACTAATTTGTTTACCTCACCTCTATATTTGGCTATCGAAAACTTGACATCTCACACTGCTTTGTCTTTTTTCAGAAAAACCCAGTTTCGTAGCCAAAAAAGTTAATTTTTTTCCATATCCGCTACGATATTGTCAGGTAGTTTCATAGTGAAATCTGTTGTTTTTCCATTGTATTCGCTACAAAACGATGAAAAACTGACAAGTGGCTCATTTTCTTTTATTTGAAGGCAGGGATACGAAAATTAAATGATATGGGATGGATTTGACTGATATGAAAAGACTCATAGTGGGTTTAGACTTAGGGTAAACCTTATCACATGTGTTTTTTTATAAATTTCATGAATTTGACTATGAAAACAACATGGAACCTAGGTGAATGATATGTAAGACCCTATCAATGAAAATTTTAAAACTAATGACTGATAACAGATTGATTTATTATATCATTTCTGGCCCCCATAAGTAAATATGTTGTGTTGCACTTCCCTCAGACAGAGGAATATGATCTCCAAATAGCTCTGAAATATGACTTTATATATGCCTAATCAAGTTATCTTTCTACTGTTCTCCTCTACTTGCCTCAACCCGGTGTTGCTAATGCGTCGGGGGTATCTCATGTTGTCTATGGTATTGTTGGATTTCTTTCACATCCTTATCAGCAACCATATTATTTCCCTAAGACTAGTTATGGCCAACCCCAGGGGGGGACCAGTACCTCCCATAATTATCCCCCTCCCCCAGGCAACTCTTATCCAAGTCAAATCATGCCATATGCATTTCCCCAATCACATCAGCAGATGCCAGGGCTAGTTGTTTCTCAACCTATTTATTCAAATGTTTCCCCTCCTCCATATGTTCCCTATGCACCATCTAGCACTCCAACCCCTCTGGCACAAGTGCCTTAGTCTCCCATGCCTCAACCTCTGCCACAACATCCACCTCCTCCTCAAGGTCAAGTGTATGCTCAACAGAGCGCAACCAATCCCCCCAACACCAATAATAAGAACAAGGTGAAAGGTAATAGGAATCAATAATCCCAAGGTAATGAGGGTAACCAGGGTCCTCCACCTAATCGACCCCAGGGAAATCAGCCTAATCCTGCGAATTAGCAACATGGAAAACAACCCAAGCAGAACAAGGCCCTTCGTACGAATAAGCCTTGTGCATGTTGCAGCGTACATGTCCATTACACTCATGATTCTCGCATTTTACTGTAGATGCATCAAGTATGGGAAGCCCAAGTAGGAACTTCTAGAGGACATCAGCCCATGGCTCAACTTCCTCCATCCCTTGCTTCATCTCGGTTGGAAATTTTTACCAACCCATTTCCTTACCAAGGATACATAGATTCCCAACCCACACAAGATCAGGAAGTGGCTCAACCTGCGCAATCTATTCCCACTGATTATCATATTCTCATGACGAATTATGAGGTTGTCAACATTGAACATGTCAATCTTCAGAATCGTTCACGCTAGTATGACAGGCCACCCGCTAAGTATGTGACTGAGTCCCAACCAAAAGTTTCCACAGAGTCCATTCCATCATCAAATGTTACCTTACAGATCCCTCAACCTAAGGCAGAGTTTATTACCAAGATCCTTAAAGGACCATTATGTTGTAATGATGCTTTAACCAAAGCTTCCCATACATACAACATAGTAGATGACTTGGCGCAGTCTCCTGCTTCCATGTCAAAGCTAGAAGTTCTCTAGTCATGCCCATCCCAATGGAAATATCTACTTAATTCCCTAGGCACTGTGGATCCTTCAGATGATTGCATGATCGTCTTTGACAATGACCAGTCCAAATATTTCATCCACAGTGAATTCGATTGGTTCTATAACCCCTTACTTTGAACCCATGAATTCAAACCACATACACCTTGTGGCCATTACATTGACACTCAATGTTTGGGTAAGGGGGCATCCATTTTTTAGAGTCCAGGAGAAGAAATTCTTTGCAACCCTTTTAGTGTATCTGGTAGTGCCGACTCTAGTACCATTATTCTTCCCCATGTAGAAGAACCTCTAGAGTCGCATATCACTCCATATCACTCTAGGGACGATCCACTTAATCCTTCCTTCATCTTACATCAACAACCCAGTCCCTTCGACATTGTTTTTGTTCAACCACCATGTTTGTTAGATGAGCATAAGTTCATTATATTTGAATCCACTCTTTAGTATAGTGACACCATGTATGCGAACCCAGAAGTTCAATCCATTTGATTCATATATGCAATTCCAAACAAAATTGATAATCCACTATTTCCTTTCTATAATTGTATCTATCCATTCTTCCCATAAGAAGAAAACCATAACATAAACAAATGGTGAACCACATCATCAAAATGTGTTTAGAGTCCACTATTCTAAATACACTTGGCATGTCCATAGCATGTTGGGGACACCTATGCCCCTATCATCTCCTCATCATCCTATGGAGGATATTATGACATTTGGGCTAAATTCTTGGATCCCTTATTTGAGAACTTAGAACATCATGGTGTTCTACAAACTCCTCTAGCTAGGGGCATAATTCCAACCTTTAGCATACCAGATCACTCCCCTCCATCACATATGCTTGGGGGCAGTATCCCATGCTTGAGGGCATGATGGCACCCCTATCCACCTTCTCACATTATTAACATAAGTCTCGGCCTAGACCCCAAAGATCTAGGTATGGTATATTATCCTTCCATTCCTTGGATAGTTTTTCCTACGAGCCTCTCTGGCAAGTGTTAGGTCCCTATATTACTAGTATAGCCTCTTATTGTTGTTAGTGTAACCCCCTTATTGTTATTATTGTACCCTTGTAACCCCCATTTTGTTATTATTGTGCCCTTAAATTATTATTGTTAGGTCGGCTAGGATTACATGGTGGCTCACTAGGATTACATTATGGCCCCATGGACTCCTATATATAGAAAGGAGGTTTTGTAAATTGAATCATCCAAGAATTGTTCATTCATGTAATGTATTGGAGGTTTCCCCCTCGAAGTGGCTTATTTCTAAGGCGTTGATATCTCTTTTCTTCTCTTTTTGGAGTTGGTTACACAACATTTGGTATCAGAGGCTTGGGATTCTAGGGTTTCGCTGCTCCAAACAGGTCATCGTGGAATTTTCGCTATAACTTTTTTTCTACAAAGTTTCAGAAGCTGAAATTTTTAGGGTGCGAAGAAAAAATCCTGAGGAAGCTTGTATAAAAATTTCAGAGTTTGGTTCGCAATAATTTCGGAGATATGATCTGTGGAAGTCAGGTATTTTTTCAGGCTCCTAAACAGGTCATCGTGGCATTTGCGCTATAAATTTTTTTCTACGAAGGTTCAAAATCTGAAATTCATATGGTGCGAAGCTGAAATCCTGAGGAAATTCATCAAAAAATTTCAGAGCTTGGTTCGCAATATTTTTGGAGATATGATCTGTGGAAGGTAGTGCTTTTTCAGGCTCCTGAATTTCATCTCAAAGAGGTGATCGTGGGAAAAGTTCAATAACTCTCTCTCTGGGAAGTGGATTTGAGTGCCGTAAAAAGTGGTCGCAAGTAAACGGACTGTAGTTTCTTGGCTATCAATTTCAGAGACAAAGGACGAAACAGTGACACGTGGCAAGTCCTACAAGTCTACTCTACTGAACGAGTCCAAAATTAGGTCATTGTGGGAGATTGCACACAACTTTGTCTTGGGGAATCCAAATTAGATCAGACCTGTGGAATTTGAAAGAAGCTTTAGAGGGCTACTACAAGGCTGAATTTTAGATATTTAAGATTTTCAATTACAGAGATAATTCAATTTCAATATCGAGCTCCTCAAAGCAAGTAAAAGGTATCAATATTGGATTCTAAAATGGCGCCTAAAAAGAATTCAACGCCCATTAAGCCTTCAGAAGGCTCTACCATGACTGATGAAGATGAAGAATTGAAACATGATCTATCAAAATTACAAGAGCAAGTGCAACAAATTTCACTCTCGCAAAAAGTAGCAAAAACTGAAATGGAAGTTTTGAAGAAAGGCGTGGAAGTGAAAATGGACGGTTTGAAGAAAGGCATGGAAGCTAAGATGGATGGCGTGGAAGTGAAGATGGACGGTTTGAAGAAAGGCATGGAAGCTAAGATGGATGGCATGGAGGCTAGCATGGAATCTAAGATGGATGACATGGAAGCTAAGATCGATGAGAAAATGGAAAACATGAAGAATTTTCTAAAAGCAGATATGGAAGGTTTGACAAAGTTGATACAAGAAAGGTTTCCTAATGGTGAAAAGATAGTAGAAGAACCTCATGATGAGAACAAAATAAATGTTAATTGTGATTTCATAAACTCTAATGTTGGCGGAAAGAACCACCATATTCCAAAGATGGATATGAGGAAGTTTGATGGAAAGGATCCTGTAACATGGATACTACAGATGGAGCAATATTTTGATCTCCATAACGTGCAAAACACACAAAAGGTACGCATTGCAACTTGACATTTAGAACAAAATACATTTGTATGGTATCGATGGCTTTGCTCCCGTAAAAAAATTGTCACTTGGTCAATTTTTACAGAGGAAATGATAGCACATTATGAGGATACAAAGAGCAACACCTTCTTTAGCCAATTGATAAATCTCAAACAAAAGGGTTTAGTGGGGCAGCACATTGAGGACTTCCAAAATTGAATATAAGGGTAACTGATATTCCAGAGGAACACAGGATTGATCTCTTCATAGGCACTTTAAAGGATAACATCCAACATGAAGTTCGCATTCTGGAACCTGATTCATTGGAGAAGGTATTCAGGTTGGCAAGAAAAGTTGAATGTAAAATTATGGCGACAAGGAAGCCTACCACTCAATTCTATAAAGAAGGAAGTGTTGCTACACCTAGATTTCCACAACCTACAAGGTTGACACCACAACAATTGGAAGAAAAAAGAGAAAAAGGGCTTTGCTAAAGTTGTGATAGAAAATACACTAAAGGTCATAAGTGTGCTGAGAATAAATTATTTTACATAGATTGTGAAGAGGAAGAAGAAAATGAACAAGAAGAGGATATACACCAGGAACCAACCCAAGAAGAGGAAGAAATGAGTCCGATCATATCATGTAATGCATTGGCAGGAATTACCACTCCTCAAACTCTCAAGATAGAAGGACATATCAAGAAGAAAAATGTAATAGTGTTGATTGATTCAGGTAGTACCCATAATTTTATTCATTGTAAGGTAGCCAAGGAATTGAATTGTTTCCTATACCCGGCACCAGAATGTCAAGTGATGGTTGCAAATGGAGGAACTATAAATTGCTCTGGAAAATGCCATAATATCAAGCTAACCATGGGGGAATATGTATTGACTAGTCCAATGCTTTCCATTCCTATGGGAGGTGCCGATGTTGTACTAGGAGTACAATGGTTACAATCTTTGGGGACGGTAGCTTTTAATTTTCAAGAACTTTTCTTGAAATTCTTTTCAGAAGGAAAGGAAGTCGAACTACGGGGTATTGAAGGGAAGCCAGGAAGGATAATAAGCTCTAATGGCATGACAAAGCTTCTAAAGAAAGAACAACGATGCGTAATTGCACAATTATGCTCACTAGAAGTTCCAACATCAAAATCATCTATTTCTGCAGATCTCCAACAAGTCTTGGACAATCATTCCAAGGTGTTGGAAACTCCCAAAGGACTCCCACCTATTCGTGATCATGATCATGCTATTCATTTGATTCCAGGAAGTGTTCCTCCAAACATCAGGCCTTATAGATATCCTTACTTCCAAAAGAGCGAAATTGAACGTATGATTGCAGAAATGTTAGAGGCGGGTATAATTCAACCCAGTCAAAGTTCTTTCTCTGCTCCTGTAGTAATGGTACACAAGAAGGATGGATCATGGCGAATGTGTCCAGATTATAGGGAGCTCAATAAGCTCACCATTAAAGACAAATTTCCCATTCCTGTGATTGATGAATTATTGGATGAATTACATGGAGCAATTTATTTTACCAAGTTGGATCTTCGTTCAGGATATCATCAAATTAGAATGAAGACTGAAGATATTCCAAAAACAAGATTTCGAACTCATGAGGGTCATTATGAATTTTTGGTCATGCCTTTTGGCCTTACCAATGCACCTTCTACATTTCAAGGGTTGATGAATTCCATTTTCAAACCCTTCCTTAGAAAATTTGTGCTACTATTTTTTGATGATATACTAATGTACAGTAGGTCTTGGAAGGATCATGTTGAACATGTTGACAGGGTGCTCAAACTATTGCAGGAGAAACAATTATATGCAAAAACATCCAAATGTTTCTTTGGAGTACAAGAGGTGGAATATCTGGGTCATATTATATCTCACGAGGGTGTTAAAGTAGACCCTAACAAAATTAAAGCCATTAAGGAATGGAAAGTCCCCAAGACAATAAAGCAGTTGCGAGGATTTCTCGGGTTAACAGGCTATTATCGCAAGTTTGTTAAGAATTATGGGAGAATAGCAGCACCTCTAACAACATTATTGAAGAAATATGCATTTTCATGGACTCCCGAAGCAACTAAGGCCTTTGAACATCTTAAAGAGGCAATGTGCCTAGCACCGGTCTTAGCTACGCCAGACTTCACAAAAACCTTTATTGTCGAATGTGATGCCTCAGGAAATGGAATTGGTGCAGTTTTAATGCAGGAAGGAAGACCCATTGCTTTTGAAAGTCGTCCAATCAAAGGAAAGTATTTACAAAAGCCTATTTATGAGAAGGAAATGTTAGCAATACTGCATGCACTAAAGAAATGGCGAACTTACCTAATGGGAAGACACTTCAAGGTAAAACTGATCATGATAGTCTTAAACACTTTTTGGAACAAAGACTATCTTCAGAAGAGCAACAAAAATGGGTCACAAAGATGTTGGGTTATGACTTTGAAATAATCTACAAAAAAGGAAAGCTTAATGTTGTTGCAGATGTACTCTCAAGAAAGAATGAAGAGGTGGAAGCATTGCTTTGTGCCATTTCTATTATCCAACCAGATTGGATAACTGAAGCAAGAGATGAATGGAAGAAGGACAAAGATGTATGGATACTCATTCAAAAGTTGCAGCAAGATCCTAGTACATCTGACACATTTAGTTGGAAAAATGATTCCTTATGGTACAAAGATCGCTTATATCTTTGTAAGAATTCCCAACTAAAACAAAAGATTCTTTTGGAATTGCACACTTCTCCTTTAGGAGGACACTTAGGATTTTTTAAAACTTACCACAGGGTGAAGAAAGAATTTTTTTGGGATGGCCTTAAATCTGATATTCAAAAGTTTGTGGCGGAATGTTTGGTTTGCCAGCAGAATAAAGTGGAGACAATTAAGACCCCAGGACTTCTACAACCTTTATCCATTCCATGTCAACGTTGGGAGGAGATTTCAATGGATTTTATCACAGGTTTACCTAAGTCCGAAGGAAAGAGTGTCATCATGGTGGTAGTTGATACACTTACCAAGTATGCACACTTTTGTGCATTATCTCATCCATTTAAAGCAAGTACAGTTGCTACTACATTTATGGACAGAATTCAAAAGCTACATGGAAGCCCAAGGGTTATTGTGAGCGACAGAGATCCCATTTTTACTGGAAATTTTTGGACGGAGTTATTTTCTTGTTTGGGTACCCAATTAGCTCATAGCTCATCTTATCATCCTCAATCTGATGGTCAAACTGAGATAGTAAATAAATGTTTGGAAGGATATCTTCGTTGTTTTGTATCTTATAAACAAACACAATGGGTCAAGTGGTTACCTCTCGCTGAATGGTGGTATAACACTTCCTTCCATACTGCAGCAAAAATGACCCCATTTATGGCACTTTATGGATATCATCCACCATCGATTACATCATCTTTAAGGGAAGATTCGAAGGTTCAAGCAGTCGAAGATCACATCGAGCATCAGCAAGAAGTTCTCCAACTCTTAAAGGATAACCTGAATTTGGCACAAAATCGAATGAAACAACAGGCAGATCAACATCGCGGCGAGAGAAGTTTTGATGTAGGAGATTGGGTATTTTTACGGCTACAACCATACAAACAAATGTCCCTCAAGCAAGCTAAGAAGGATAATAATTATCACCAAAGTACTATGGTCCTTACAAGGTGTTGCAAAAGATTGGTTCTATGGCATACAAATTGGAGCTTCCTGCTTCTTCGCGAGTACATCCAGTTTTCCATGTTTCATGCTTAAAAAATGTTATAGGTGAAAATCTTCCAGTTCAAACAATATTGCCAGAACTTGATGAGGAAGGAAAATCATATTGGAACCTGAAGCGGTCATGGAAACAAGAACTCGACAGCTACGGAATCGATCAATTTCAGAGTATCTCATCAAGTGGAAGAACTTACCCACTGAAGATTCTACATGGGAGGATGAGAATTTTATACAGAAGCACTCAGAGCTACTCAAGCGTTGAGGACAACACTTTTTTGAAGGAGAGGGGCATGTTAGGTCCCTATATTACTAGTATAGTCCCTTATTGTTGTTAGTGTAACCTCTTTATTGTTATTATTGTACCCTTGTAACCCCCATATTGTTATTATTGTGCCCTTAAATTATTATTGTTAGGTCGGCTAGGATTACATTGTGGCCCACTAGGATTTACGAGATCAACTCAATACTTTGTTACAAATAAGAGGGTTTTTCATTCATTTCTCACAATGATCATTATCATTGCCACCATTATCATCACATACCATTCAATCTCCCATTTTTTAATTTTACATTGTTTGGGTTTTCACACATTTGAGAGAGAAGAAGATATGAACATTGAAGCGACGAGGAAATCAAAAGACCCATCCCATTCAGGAGGACTTACGACCCTTTGTAAATATCCTTCACCAGGTGTCAATAATATAAATGTTTTTCTTTCAAATATTTTCCAAGATTGGGATTTTACATCAGATTTATTACGCTATTTGTTCTTTTGGATTTGCATACATCTATATTTCTACAAGATTCTCACATATTTGTTGCAAATCTGAAGTATAAAGCAGCCACAATTGTTGTTAGGATCACTAGTCACTCATGACTTAAGTGAGATCTTTTTGGTACACCTTCCAAGAAATTTCATACTAATAAAATTATTCCCTATTAATTAGGGAAATTCCTCATCCACAAATATGTAATCCATCATAAGTTTTCCTCTCACTGCATGCACCACATGTATAATTTGGATGATTATACAATGGATAGTACACTGCCCTTGAAACCAATCTCAATTGGGTAACTCGTAAATCACACATGCATGTGTTATTTCTGGTTGATTTATCAGTTAACTGGTTGATCACAAAGTACACACCCTACTACTTTGACCTCTCACTAGTTCCTCTCATAGTTGGAACTAGTTTAACTAACTTTAACTCATTTTTACAGAATTAATTAATTACAACTCAAAATAAACTCAACCCGAGCTCCTATAAAGTAGGAGACACTCTACATGACTCAAGTTAGGCCCTCAACTCGAATTAACTGAACTAAATAATTCAAACTAACTTAGTTAACTCGTACAAGCTATCATGTGATGTGGAATTACAATTTTCTTCTAATTTAATTCAAGGGAAAATTAAAATGGATCTTTCTTGGTTCCATTTTCAACACGGCAAAGCCTTCGTTGCACCAATTCCAGACAGTTAAAGAAGAATATTTTTTATTTTTCCTTGTTCACAGTAGTCCCTAAATATGACATAAAAATTTGAAGAATCATATTTATTCTAGTCGCCTCCCTCCATGTAGGTAGACCAAATAATATGACATCATCAACAAATTGGAGAAAATTTTGTCCCATACAATCGAAGACCACATATATATTCTTTGAATCCCATGCTTTTTGAAAAAAAATTCCAAGTCCTTCCATAGCAAGTATAAAAATAAATGGAGACAAGGGGTAATATGACATCATCAACAAATTGGAGATGGGTGATTGAAAAGTTTGTCCCATACAATCGAAGACCACATATATATTGTTTGAATCCCATGCTTTTTGAAACATTTTTCCAAGTCCTTCCATAGCAAGTATAAAAATAAATGGAGACAAGGGGTTCCCTTGCCAGATACCTCTAGACAAATGAATAGTTTGTGAAGGTGATCCACTTACCAAAATTGAAAAAAAAGGAAATGTAAATAAGAAATCTTACCCATTCCAACCATTGTGCTGAGAAACCAAAAGCTTGTAGGATCTACAGTAAAAATGGCCAACTAATTTTATCGTAAGCTTTAGATAAATCCAACTTTATCAACACACCTAGACACTTAAACATTTTCATCAAATGGATTATTTCTTGCACAACTATTATTTCGTCCGTTATATGCCTTCCTTCTACAAAACTTGTCTGAGATGGGGATATCGGGAAAGGAAGAAGAGGTTTCATTCTATTTTCTATAATCATGGAAATAATATTGTAAATTACATTGCATAATGTAATAAATCTATAGCCTTTCGGGCTCTTCGAACATCTTGGTTTTAGTACTAGAGATATAAATGTTGCATTCAAAGTTGGTAGTGTATTTCGATCTTGCCTTGATTCTTTGACTACCTCCTCAATCTCCTTTCCTAAAAAAACTCCAACAGGCCTGAAATAAATCCATTGTATAGCCATCTGATCCAGGTGCCTTATTTTTTGGCATATTCATTACTACAACTTCAACTTCTGATAAAGAAACCAATCACATCAAAGCAATGTTTTGCTCCTTACTAATCATTCTTGCAATATGTTGTATGACCCTGGTGGTAGCTAAGGATTGACCTGCCTTGTCATTTGTCCATAAATCATTGAAATAATGGACCAACACTCCTTCTATGTCAAGATTGTAATAGCTTCCTCCCACCTTCCTTGTCTGTAATGGAAAATATTCTATTATGATGACGATGTTGTATTGTTGCATTGTGGAAAAAAATTGTATTTTGATCCCCTTCCTTCAGCTATTGGATCCTATATTTTTTCCTCCATAAGGTTTTTTCATGCTTTAGTCATTGTTCCAACTTGTCAGGAGCGTTTTCCTCTTCCAGTTCCAACTTTGCAATTCTACCTTCCCAAATGATCCTTTGTTGTATAAGCGACGTCTTATTTTCCAATTCATGCTTATCTTTAAATATGTTCCCGAAGACTTTCTTATTCCAAGATTTAATCTGATATTTCAAAATTTTCAACTTTAGTTGAAATTTTTTCATCTTGGTGTGGCATCAATAGACATTTCTTGCCACCATTTATTTAGTAAATCCACCAAACCAACCAATTGAAACCAAAATTTTTCAAATTGAAAAGGATTGTCTAATGGTATTTCATTTAAATCAAGCTCCAACCTAAGTGGACGGTGATCATATTCCATACACGGAAGAATTTTTGCTTCAATGAAAAAATATCTTTGTATGACACCTTTCGATAGTAGGAAACGATCAAGGCGACAATAAATCTGCTTCCCTCCTCCGCAGTGATTATTCCATCTGAACAAACCATTTATTGTTGGAATATCAACAAGTTGGATATTTTTTAGCAGTTCTCCAAATTCCTATGATATAGGATCCAATCTACGAACACCACCTTTTTTCTCTTGAAGTGATCTCGTAATATTTAAATCCTCGCCCACGATCCATAATGTGTTCTCTACCATTTGTTTCATGTCCTGCAACTGCCTCAAAAAATACCTTTTTTCCCAGGTAGAATTCTATGAGATGCAAACCATTCCTGAAATGAGACCATAATGGGATTCCACCACTCTGCCAATCCCCTCCATTCGGTATCGCTTCAATGGTCATGTCCTCACAACCTTTCCAACAAAAACTAACTATTTTACTCATTTGCTCCTCCAATTTTATTTCTTATAAAATGACACGCATGGGGTTTTCCTTTCTGATTAGGTCTCTAAGGTATATTTTCTTACCTCTGTTGTTGAGACCCCTTATATTCCAAGTAGGAATTTCATCTAAGAGGGGTTAGTCATTACCAAACCCTTCTCAAGGGGTACTGGAACCTGATTTGGTATGTCTTGATTTAATGCCATATTTTGTTGTGCTTCTCTATTGGGTTCAATTATCTTCTTCTTTGGCTCCTTATTTAATTATTTGGATGGAATTTCTTTGCCTTTACCTTTAAACGCTTGGAAATATTGACCTATTATATATCCTGGTGTAGTCCCCTTTTGGTTTTCCATTATAGATAAGCTTGTGAATATTTCTCCTTCTCCTCTTTGGATACACCACCTAGGTCTTGCACATTCCATTCATTTATTACAGACTAATATCTGCTCTTCTTCGAGAGATCTGATATACTTTGTTCCAGGATAGGAACCACTTCCTCAAATCCCTATAGTGCCATTAAATTAGAACCACCTATTAGACTTTCCTCTTCACTCATCTTATGTTTCAACGCCGCCTTTTCTGAAGTTTTCTCTATTGGAACGATATCCATCTGGGAAATCTCAACGTCTTGAGCATCCTCCTCCATGGCTTCCAATATGGAAAATGATTTCTTTTCCTAAGTGCCTTTTTTGTTAAATGAAAGTCGGTTTCTCTAGTTGCAGTGTCTATTTGTAGCCCTAGTGAAATCATCATTTATCGATAGACCGCCAGTCGATTGTTCCTTCTTCTTCAAGGAACATTTCCTAATGAGATAACCATGTTCATGACAAAGTCTATATCTAAATGGAACATGCTCATAATCCAAGGGTTGCTTCCAAATCTCCACCTGATAATCCAACTCTATAGAATCTAGTAATGGTTGTGATATATTCATATACACACATAACCTAGCATAGGACGTGTGTCCCCTTCTTCTCGTAACCTTCATTAAACGCCCCAAAGCTTGACCTATTACTTCTAAAATTTGCGGCAACCAAAAATTCATGGGAAGAGAATATAATCTTACCCATATCGGTGCAGTTGTCACTAGTAGAAAATGATGAAATTAGTGACTAGGTGACTAAAAAAGTTATTCACCACAATTATTTCAAGGGAATTACTACTAAATTTGAGCAATTTTAAGTGACCAAACTAAAAGTGACTAACTTAAACGACTAATTTAGTGTAGGGATAAAATATACGACTAAATAATAAATGACTAAACTAAAAGCGACTAACATAAATGACTAATTTAGTTTAGGATTAAAATATATGATTAGATAATAAGTGACAAAATTAATAATGATCAACATAAATGACTATTATAGTCCAAGAATAAAAATATGACCAAATAATAAGTACAAGAAGTATATGAATTAGTCATTTATGTTAGTAATTTTTAATTGTATCACTCTAGAAATGGAAAATTGAAATTTTGATATTGAAATGTTACATTTCACTACAGGGGTCTTTGAATCCAGCTGCACTGTTAAAATTTAGAGACAAATGGGTTTATGAATCAATCTACAGTGTTAAAATTATGAAACTCTTTTGTCTCTAAACTTTAACACTGCAAATGGATTTAGAGACCCCCTTCTTTGAATCCATCTGCAGCATTAAATTTAGAGTCAAAGGGGTCTCTGATCAGTCCATCTGAAGTGCTAAAATTTAGAGACCCTCGTCCACAATGTTAAAATTTAGGTAGATGGATTCAATGACCCCCTTAAAGGGGTCCATGAATCCATCTATAATTCTAAAATTATAACACTTTTATACAATCACTACTAAACAAACATAGAAGTTACTATTAAAATGATTAACCACAACACATATTAACATAGTCAATATCCTTGTCATAAATAGAAAAAATAATATATATTTATCAGAGTAACTTGAGCTACATTTGAGATGAATTGAAATGACTTCCACTCTAACCCAAGAGTATATTCAATATGTTGCAAGTCTATAATAATAACATACGATTTAGAAAGGGTCAAGGCATCTCTAAATACACATGTGGGGTGGTCACATTCCTTGGGGAAACTGCCATTCTAGATTGAAAGTCATGTTCTTTTTTACTTCTAGGAAATGTTTATAGAGAAATCCAACATTGGTAATTAATCAAAGTGATTTGAGCTATACTTGAGACGAAATGGAATGATTGCCACTATGACCCAAAAGAATATCCAATATATAACATACGATTTAGAAAGGGTCAAGGCATCTCTAAATACACATGTGGGGTGGTCGCATTCCTTGGGGAATCTGCCATTCTAGATTGAAAGTCATGTTCTTTTTTACTTCTAGGAAATGTTTATAGAGAAATCCAACACTGGTAATTAATCAAAGTGATTTGAGCTATACTTGAGATGAAATGGAATGATTGCCACTATAACCCAAAAGAATATCCAATATGTTGCTAGTATAAGCTAATAACACGTGATTTAGTAAGAAGGGTCAAGACATTTGGAGATACACTTGCGAGGTAGTCCTACTCCTTAGAGGCTTCTACTTTTCCAGTGTTATAAAGATAAGACAAATGTATCATCAAGAATTTGAACCTAACTAAGGAAATAAAGAATTAAACAAATACTACAACATTGGTAAAATCAATTAAACCAACCAACCAACCAAGTAGTTACTCTTTTTCCTTAATAATCTTTTTTAACCTAATTTATTATGACTCTTGTAAAAATTTCTCTACAGATAAATATTACCCCTTCCTAGTATCTAACATAATTGTCTCTCTTTACCTCTAAAAGTCTTATTTTTCCAACTCTTAATAGAATATTATTTTTATTTTGTTCACTCAAACATAAAATACATATTCAAATTTTGCTCAAAAGAATCACTAAATGAAAACCATATTTGAAAACAACACAAATAAAAACCGTGAACATTATTTGTCAAAGCCACTAGAGAAGTCCCACCACACGGAGAGTTTAATAGCTTTCAAAAATCGCGCCTAATTCGTGCAAGCAGAAATGGCATTAAAATTTTTGAATACGGCCTCCATGGAGTGTGGCGGGAAGTAGCAATCACATTAAAAAATAATTTGAGGAATGCCTCTATGGAGCGTGGCCGTAAGAATGAGGGAAATGGCATGCAAATGATGCACAGCTTAGCAGGAAGCAGCAATCACATTAAAAAAATTGAGGAAGGCCTCTATGGTGCGTGGCGGGAAGAATGAGGGTAATGGGATACCGACGATGCACAGTGTGGTGGTAAGAATGAGGGAAATGGCATGTCGATGATGCACGGGAGTGGCGGGAAGAATGAGGGCAATGGCATGCCGACTATGCACAATTCAGAAGACAAGGTAGTGGTATTTGAGAAGACTATTTTGCTTCTTCTATAACTGATGAGACTAAATGGTACAACGAAATGACCCATTGCAAATCATTTTGGCGAGTCATAGTAAGAACAATGACCATTAGGGTTTTCAGGGTTGAGTTTCAGTTCTCGAAGAAGAACTTAGACCTTATTGGAAAAAAATCGAGCCCATTTTTCCACACTTTTTGATCCATTGAATGGCTGATCCAAAGTCAAGAGGTGTTAAATGCAACTGGTCTTTACTCCTCTACTCTTGCTATGGTTCTACTCCTAGAGGGCAACTCCAATCCTGGTATGAACAATGAAACTAAATGTAAATTGTGGATGATTTCCGCTGTTACTGATTGCTTTTATGTATAAGATGATCATTCCTAACAATTTTAAGTGGTGCAGGTTTCGTTGGGATGGCCTTCTCTTATGGTCTATCATTTAACAAATCGTTTGTTAAAAGTATACAAAACCTAGAACACATCGAACAGTACATGCACATTCCTAGTGAGGCCCCAGCTATTATAGAAGATCACAGACCACCAGATAATGGAGAAATTCGTGGCAATATGGAGTACCTAGCACAAACTGCCCCATACCACCAGGAAATAACTTTATGTACAAGTTCCAATTGAAGGATCAGATAGGTAGATACTATTAATTTCCATCATTGTATCTGCAGAAAGCTGTAGGGGGGCTTTGAAGGATCAAATGTAGCTATCATGGCCCTGATCCTTGTTCTATTCCCTCTGCCTGATGGTGATATAACTCTGCTTATAGGTGACTGGTACAAAACCAACGTTTCAGTAAGTTATTAATCCATCCCTGAAACATGTACATATCTTGAAATTAAAGAGACTGGATATGTTCAACTTCAGCCTGTCCACCATAATGCTCTCTTGCAACGTATCAATATCTGACTATATTCTATCTTTGGGCAGATCCTTGGAAGAACACTTGATGTGGGAAAATCTATTGGTAATCCTGATGTTGTTCACATTAATGGTCGTGGGCTACCAAATGAAATAGCAAATATACTGGAACAAGGTACTTATCGTTGATCTCTATCACAAGGAAATTTGTTAGATTTAGTATAGGTGTGTCTATCCTTTCAACCATTCACAAGATCTTGTCTATTTTGATTTTATCTTATGACTATTGAATACATTGCTTCTTCTCTTAAGATGTATCTAAAATGACCCATTTGTTCATTAAGTTTTTTGTGCCAATCTTTCAAAGTGATAATAAACGAATTCGTGATAATGACTATGCACCCATTTAGTTGGGATGCATTTATTTGATTAAACAGAGTTTGAGAAGTCATTTTTAGGAATATTAGGATGTGAGAAGTAAATACCATGTTCAAAGCTACAATCGTGCAAAAAAATTAAAAAAAAAGAAGAAGCATGCAACAAGTTTTCAACAACATGGTAACAACTGATCCTCTTACAATGATCATAACCGTGCAAATACATTTCACACATGCTAAATATTTCCCAATCCATATGAATATATGTAAGAAAATATAATGAATCAAGCACAATAAGGCGGAAAATACTAGCACAACTTGAATTTGGCCAATGTAAGGATTCCAATGCAATCCTTTAGTACATGCTCAAATTATTTCATGAATCCAACACAATGAACAACCCAATCCCAAAAATTGACTCAAGAAAGTATCTCCTTACAATGCTATTCCTCCATCGAACCTAAAACTACCAAGGCATATGCATCCAGCTCTCCTCCTAGATAGAATTACCAAACATCCAAAATTCTAGAAGCACTTACTGTGAATAGTTGAGGGGCCAGACTCATCATATTCTAATTTTTAAATCCACATTTGCAATACACATAGAAAGTGCAGATTTTCAGGTGAATCCAAAACTTTTTCCCTGATAAACTTAAAAAGAAATATTTATCAAAATTTAATTTTATCAAATTTGTATCAAATTGGCCTCGATGTCATTCTTATTATGTTGGGCCAACTGTTGGGGATCTTGCGGTGGTGGAATTATGTTTTTGATAAAATATCCCACCCCATTATCCTCTAATACTATCATGATCCTCCCTTTCCAAGAGACGATGTTAGAGGCTCCCTCTCAATAGTGATCTACTCTCAATACTTGGTAGGCCATCCTGCTTCCCACAAAAACCTTGTAGTCCTTCACAATAGGCTGAAATGTACATATATTAATTTAAATCTAAGGATTCCATTTGTAGGTGAGAAAGAGAGTGGAGAAAGAAAAGAGACCTGGATAATTGAGGTCCACAGACAAATAAATCAATCACTCTGAACTCAAATATAATACCTTCTGTATTGATACATATAGTGGTAAACCGAACTACGCTTGATTGGATTTATATATATATTTTTTCCAAGTTAGACTGTTTCTATTATATTATGCAAAGCAAAATATTACATATCTCGTTCTCCAGACTTGGCAAGCCAATTCCGGAGGGAAGTGTCAAGAGTTTGAAACTAGAATACAGACTACCCCAGCTGGGGAAACCAGTCCACCAGTAGTACAAAAAATAAGCTGCCCAGAATGGAAAACCAACATACATAGTAGCTAAACTTAAATTGAAACATGACAGCGAAGTCTTCCAAAACATGTACAAACTAGAGAATGCTATGAAAAAACTAGAGTGAGAGAAGAGCACCTAGCAAATGAAACTAGGGTGGACCGTCATTCTTCTTTCTGGGGTTGGGATCTTCCTCCTTAATCCTGCAAACATAGAAAGAGTCATCATCCTCCTTGCTCAGCGCGTGGCTAGTGGCCTGAAGCCGTGGCGACCCCGGAGTGTCTGGCCGTTTGGAGGTGGCAGCAAGTTGATTGGTGTCCTCTTCCTTTTCTCCTGCGTCGCTATTTGAACTTCGACCATCAATAGAACTCGACTTGTAGCTGGTGCAATGGCTGCTGTTGGAGGTGCTCTGCACAGGCAGAGCTTTCATCTTGCGAGGGATGAAGGCCGGCTCAGGTGGGATAGTAAACTTGCACGGGCGCTTTTTGGGCCGAATGCTAGAGGAAGCTGAAGGGGAGACAGGGAGCTGAAAGGATAATTGAGCAGAAAGATTAATAGGGTCGAGCTTGCTCGACTCCTCCAAGCCCACAAAAAGGTTAAGTTCCCTACCCATTGCATTTGACTGAGGTGGTTTGGAGGGGAAGCCATGGCCTCCGGCTCTTCGACACCGCATACAATGATGCCTAGGCATGACCGGCGAGGGAGCAGAGGTGCAGGACAGAGAAGGGACACTTGACGGCGCTGGGGAGGAGTTGCCACCACCCGAAAACAGTGTGGGAAGACTGTAACAGGGATGAGCAGGGCCAAGAGCCAGGGAATGAAAGGGAGAACGGGAGGCGTGCACAGAAAACAGAAGGGAGAGTCGAATGGAGGCTGAAGGAGCACAGAGAGCAGACTTAATAGCCATGGAAGTAGAATTGAGAGCCCTTAATGCTCTACAGCAGGAGGATGTCGTAATGAAGGTGGCGGAGTACGAAATAAAGACTAGCATGCTCGAGCATTTATTGTTGGGTTGGCGGCCATGTGCGGGCATGTGGGATGGACAGTTGTCTTGCCACATGGCGCCCAGGTGGTCCCTCTTTTTACTGCAAAGCACCCGCATTCGGGTTTGATTAGATCTATATTAATGAAGTTACCCTTCCTGAATTTATTTAGAAAAAATTCTGCCAGGGGATCTGCTTGGGTGTGAGGCCCCCAAGGCTCAGACAAACCCAAAGAGACATTAAAATTCCCTCTCAAGATTATCATAAAGTTGTTTATGAGAGACTTTGAGAAGAAAGAGTTCCAGATGCTTACTCTATCTTGGCATGGTTCATAGATATTTATAATGGAGAATTGTAACTTGAGATTAGAAGAAAAGACCTCATCCTCGAGAGCCAGATCAGACCCCCAGGAATTCAAAAGTTTGATGCTTCAATCTCTGAATCCCAAATCCAATCCTCCCGATTTCCCAGATGCATCAAGGGCCAAAAAAGACCACACAGGAAGAATTTGGGTTAAAAAATTCATCACCATGTCCCCTTCACCCATGTTTCTTGAAGCGAGATAATATCACAATGCACTGAACTAAAGAGACTTTTTAGAGCCAATTTTTTGTGGGCACTGACTAGCCCTCTATAGTTGTAGAACATGACAATCATCAAGAAACCACGACAAGGGACATCGCTGCTCTAGGTGCCCCTTTAAGGGATAATTTATTGCCATCATCAATATCGAGTTTTTTTTTCAACTTTTGTTTGGAGATGTTCGATTTTCTGCCTCTCGTTTTATTAGGAACAGAGGGTTCCAAGTGGATACCAAGACCTCCAACAGGGATAAAAATACAATATTTTTTGTCTCCCAGCCTAAGGTTATATTGAGGAATTTTAGTAGGGCACACAGAGCCCGAGGGATTCTCTTCAGGTAATAGGGGAATGTTGGATAAAGATAACTCAGGAATGGCAGAGATGATACTTTCAAGAGATATAAGATCAGAAACAAGGGAACAAGACTTAAAAGGTTTATGGCTGGAGGGACTAGGCTCGAGACAAATAAAATGAGGAAATAAATTAACAGACATAGGAGTAGTGGGGGGAGTATTAGTACTAGCGGGAAGAGGCACCTATCGTGTGAGTTCTTCGCCTTGACTTTCCCTAGCTATGTCTACTGCTTCCGCCTGTCCCCCTTGTGGTGGCAGCTAAATTTCCATGGGATCAATGAAGCCATCATGCTGAGTATCCAACTCTGCCTATTGTATCTCGACCTCCACCTCTTCCCCAATACTGCTCTCAAGTTCGGGCTCTTCCTGATGTCTCTTGCGTCTACGGAAGCCTAAAGGAAAATCCCTTGCCAGATGACCATACTTATGACAATGATGGAAAAAGAATGCTACCTGCTCACAGTCTATAATCTGAGAGAAAGAGTGGCCATGCACTTGAATTTGCATCATATTTGCTAACCCTTCTCTTGTGTCCAACCGAAGCAATATTTGAGCAACCTTCCTCTCTTTTGTCACCAGGAATGAAATATCCGCTTCAAGAAATGTGCCCAACATATTTCCAATGGCTCTGAGCACTCCCATCGACCAGAGCTGGGGTGCGAGGGTCGACAGACGCACCTAAACCGGAATTTCTTCGAGCCTTTCTCTTTGTGCGTCGAATAATGGCATCCATTTTTTGAAGAATATTGGGGAATTGCCAAAGCCCCAGTTCCTTTCCAGAACCCATTCCATTGCTTCTTCATTTGTGAACCTGACCATAAACCAACCTCTGGTCAAGATGATAGCCTCTGTTTGAGTGGTCAGACCTCCACTCCAAGACTTATGTATCCACTCTATGATATAATTTGAGGAATATTGACGACCTTTTGCACGCCCCACCGGGATAAGTTCTAAGGTTTCCAAGGCCTTGTCCAACGAAATTTCCACTCCTAATACTAAGTTTGGCCTAACCTCCTTCTTCCTGATTACTTTCCCCTTCTTTCTCTTGGAGCCAAAGGTCTGCCCAATACCAAAAGAAGTGCTGAGAGCTTCATCATTCTGTAGTTCTTCCTCAACGAGTTGTTCTAGCAAAGAAACCGACGACCCGTCGCTCTGAGGAGGTGCCTCGACTCCTGGAGATTGAGTCTTGGGGTCAAGAAGTGGGTGGTTCTCCTTCAGCCCCAGAGAGATGTCATTATCTATTCCTTGGATTTTCTGAGAGAAGATATTACCTTCCTACCTACTTTCTTCTGCATGCCAAAAATTTGTATATGACTCTTCCAAAATCGGGAATCCTTTAAACAGATTCTCCCCAAACAACCTTTCATTATCACCAGAACACTCTGAAAACAAAGCCTACTCAGACACCAGACCAGGGAAAACAACTAGCGGGATTTTGCATCCCCGAGTCTTATCCAAATGCTGACCCAC